>MU700858.1:131575-141842 GCA_026770625.1 Nicotiana glauca | reverse complement strand
TGATATTATGAAGACAGCTTTCAGGACAAGATATGGGCATTATGAGTTTCTAGTTATGTCTTTTGGGCTGACCAATGCCCCAGCCGCGTTCATGCATTTGATGAACAACGTGTTCTGGCCGTATTTGGATTCCTTTATGATTGTTTTTATTGATGACATCCTGGTATACTCGTGTAGCCAGGAGGAGCATGCTCAATATTTGAGGGTGGTATTGCAGAGATTGAGGGAGGAGAAACTTTATGCAAAGTTCTCCAAATGTGAGTTTTGGCTTGGGTCTGTGGCTTTTCTGGGACACTTGGTGTCTAGTGATGGTATTCAGGTTGACCCAAAGAAGATAGAGGCGGTGCAGAGTTGGCCTAGACCGTCCTCAGCTACGGAGAACCGGAGTTTCCTCGGTTTGGCAGGGTAATATTTCCGATTTGTCCACGGATTTTCATCTATTGCTTCGTCCTTGACCAAGTTGACGCAAAAGGGTGCACCATTCATATGGTCGGATGAGCGCGAGGAGAGCTTTCAGAAGCTCAACACGGCTTTGGCCACAGCTCTAGTGTTAGTCTTGCCATCAGCCTCAGGTTCTTACACCGTGTATTGTGATGCTTCGAGAGTTGGGATTGGATGTGTGTTGATGCAGGAGGGTAAAGTTATTGCTTATGCTTCTCGTCAGTTGAAGCCTCATGAGAAGAACTACCCCGTTTATGATTTGGAGTTGGCTACCATAGTTCATGCTTTGAAGATTTGGAGGCACTACCTATATGGCGTATCTTGTGAGGTGTATACCGATCATCGCAGCCTTCAGCACTTGTTCAAACAGAAGGATCTAAATTTGTGGCAACGCAGGTGGCTTGAGTTGCTCAATGATTATGAAATTACCATTTTGTATCATCCGGGGAAGGCCAATGTAGTGGCCAATGCTTTGAGCCGGAAGGCGGTGAGTATGGGTAGTTTGGCATATATTCCAGTTGGGGAGAGACCCTTTGCAGTTGATGTTCAGGCTTTGGCCAATCGGATGGTGAGGTTAGATATTTCGGAGCCTAGCCAGGTGTTGGCTTGTGTGGTATCTCGATATTCCTTGTACGATCGCATTAGAGAGCGTCAGTATGATGATCCCTATTTGCTTATCCTTAAGGACAGAGTTCAGCATGATGATGCTAGGGATGTGACTATTGATAGTGATGGTGTGTTGAGAATGCAGGGCCGGATTTGCGTGCCCAATGTGGACGGGCTTCGAGAGTTGATATTGGAGGAGGCCCACAGCTCCCGGTATTCTATTCATCCAGGTGCCGCAAAGATGTATCAGGATCTGAGACAGCATTAGTGGTGGAGGAGAATGAAGAAGGATATTGTGAGTCGTGTAGCGCGGTGTCTCAACTGTCAGCAGGTCAAGTATGAGCATCAGAGACCTGGTGGTGTACTTCAGCGTATGGTTATTCCTGAGTGGAAATGAGAAAGGATTACTATGGACTTTGTGAGTGGTCTCCCTCGGACAGCGAGGAAGTTTGATTCGGTTTGGATGATTGTGGATCGGCTGACCAAGTCCGCTCACTTCATTCCGGTGTGTACTACCTATTCTTCGGAGTGGTTAGCAGAGATTTTCATCTGGGAGATTGTACGGTTGCATGGGGTCCCAGTTTCCATTATATTAGACAGGGGTACTCAGTTCACTTCCCAATTTTGGAGGACGTTTCAGCGAGAGTTGGGTACACAGGTAGAGCTGAGCACAACGTTTCATCCTCAGACGGACGGGCAGTCCGAGCGTACCATTCAGATATTGGAGGACATGTTGCGTGCCTGTGTTATTGACTTTGGAGGTTCTTGGGCTGATTTCTTGTATCTTGTAGAGTTTTCTTACAACAACAACTACCAATCTAGCATTCAGATGGTGCCATATGAGACTTTATATGGGAGACGGTGTAGATCTCCGATTGGTTGGTTCGAGCCCGACGAGGCTAGGTTGTTGGGGACAAAGTTGGTCCAGGATGCCTTAGATAAGGTGAAGGTGATTCAGGAGAGACTTCGCACAGCTCATTCGCGTTAGAAGAGTTATGCGGACCGGAAGGTCCGAGAGGTATCTTATTCGGTAGGCGAGAAGGTCTTGTTGAAGGTTTCGCCTATGAAGGGCATCATGAGATTTGGAAAGAAAGGGAAGCTGAGTCCGAGGTTCATTGGCCCTTTTGAGATACTTAGGAGGATTGGGGAGGTGGCCTATATGCTTGCTTTGCCACCCAGCCTATCGGGAGTCTATCCGGTATTTCATGTATCTATGCTCCGGAAGTATGTTGGGGACCCATCTCATGTGTTGGACTTCAGTACAGTTCATTTGGATGATGATTTGACCTACGATGTGGAGCCGTTAGCTATTCTGGTTCGACAGGTTCGAAAGTTGAGGTCCAAGGATATTGCTTCAGTGAAGGTGCAGTGGAGAGGTCGGCCCGTGGAAGAGGCTACTTGGGAGACCGAGTGGGAGATGCGGAGTAGATATCCTCACTTGTTTGAGACTCCAGGTATGATTCTTGACCCGCTCGAGGATGAGCGTTTGTTTTAGTTGGGGAGGATGTGACGACCCGGACCGTCGTCACGTGAGTTACCGCCCCGTTTCCCTCATATTATGTCCTTCTATGATTTGATATCAGTGTTTGAGTTGATTGAATAGAGTTGGATTTGGTTTTAGCTGGAAATGAGGCACTTAGCTTCTTAGAAGGAAGCTTGTTGAGGCAAGGTCAACCGAATGTTGACTATGTGGTTAGAGGGCTCAGATGTGAGTTTCGTTGGTTCGGTTAGCTTCGGGGGATGAATTTTGACTTAGGAGAGTGATCAGAATTGAATTTGGAGGTCCGGTGTAGAATTAGGCTTGAGTTGGCGAAGTTTGAATTTTGGCGTATTCCGGTTGAGAGGTGAGATTTTGATCCGAGGGTCGGAATGGAATTCCGAGAGTTGCAGTAGCTTCGTTAGGTGATTTTTGATATGTTTGCAAATTATCAGGTCATTCGGACATCGTTTGGTTGGGGTTTTTGATCAAGTGTAAGTTTCGGAAGTTTTAGTTAAATTTAGGCTTGAATCCGTGGTAATTTGATGATTCTTGTGTTGTTGTATGTGTTTTTATGATTGGAACAAGTTTGTATGATGTTTTGGAGCAGGTTGGTATTTTTGGTTGAGGTCCCGGGGGCCTCGGGGTGATTCCGGGTGATCAACGGAAGGATTTTTGGGACTTGAGTGTTGCAGAAAATGCAACAGCAGTGCAGGCAAGTTTAAGCCTTCACGTTCTCGTGTCAAGGGTCGCAAACGCGTAGAGTTGGATTGAAGGGGGCAGAAGTTGTTCATTGCGTTCGCGTAAATGGCTACGCGTTTGCGTAGGTTGGAGTTGGGATGCATCACGTTCGCGAGGTATTCTACGCGTTCGCGTAGAGTAAAAGAGGGCCCAGGGATTTTTGGTCATCGCGAACGCGGGAGGACCCACGCGTTCGCGTAGAAGGAAAACTGGGCGACCAGTAGGGATTTTTATAACATTTCAGTCGCGAACCCATTACTTTTTCCACCATTTTTACACCACCTTGAGAGCTTGTTGGTAGATTTTGAAGGGGATTTCGACGGGAAGTGATTGGAGGTAAGTCTCGTGACTTAAATACATCATTAAATTGAAGAATCATCCATTAATTCTTTGAAAATTGGGTAAAAATTGAAGAAGTTAGGGCTTGGTTTTTGGGAATGAAAAATTGGAATTTGAAGGGGCATTTGAACTCCGATTTTGATAAATTTTATATGTACGGACTCGTGGCAAGACGAGGATTCCGAAGATGTGAATTTCGTAATTTAAATAGAAGTGGGCCCGGGGCTCGGGTTTTGCCAACTTCATGTTTTTGAGTATTTTTCGAGTTCTTTCAATTGGGTTATGTTCCATTAGCCTATTGTGATGTATTCGTTGTGGTTTTGACTAGATTCGATGCGTGAGGATGTTGATTCTAGAGGAAGAGGCTTAGTGGGATAGTCTTTAGCCGGTTCGAGGTGAGTAATTGATGTAACTGCTGTTTTGAGGGTTTGAAACCCCAGACTTTCACATCATAACGCTATATTGAGACGTGACATGCATTCCACGATGAGTGCGGGGTCGTATACTGTTAGGGATTGAGGCTTAGTCCATCCCGAGTGTTAAATCCTGCTATATTGGCGACTGAAACGCATACCTTGTTACTGTGAATTGGGCGTATTGCCGTGTTTGGGGCCTTGTGCCGACCTGTAGAATCCTTAGGGGATCTTTATGTGTTTTTCCTCACTTGTGTGCATAACATAAATTCTCAGTCATGTTTTCAAATATTAAAAATAATATAATAACTGTATTTTATACATGAACCTTAAATGAAAAGGAGATGAGGGCTGAGATCCCTATAGTATGTCACGCCCGACTGGCTGTGGACTTATTTGACTGAGATGGGTTGGGGACCCAGTGGTGAGGATGTTTTCTTGATATGGATCGGGCTACACGCCGTAGCGATTATTATATATATATTGATATTGAGGCCGAGAGCCTGTTTTATGCCAATACCTGACTGATATTGCGTTTGGGCTGTAGGAGCCCCTTCGGAGTTTGTACACACCCCCAGTGAGCGCCATCGACGTTAAATAAGTGGAGCGGGTTGCACGCCGCAGCGGGTACTGGATTGTACCGTTATATGTGTTGCATTCTGTCATGCATTATTCTTTAACTGTATTAATTGTTGTATACTGTTTCCACTATTTTAGATATGAACTGCTAGATATAGAGTACCTTGTGCATTTCCTGTGTTTTCTTAATTTCAGACTTTAGTTATGTCTATTACCACTGAGTTGGAAGTACTCACTTTACTCCCTGCATCTTGTGTGCAGATCCAGGGCAGTCTCAGGCTGAGTGATTCCAATTGATTCAGAGTTTTTCTGGGAGTATTTGAGGTAGCTGCAGGGCATTCGCAGCTGATGATTCTCCCCTCTATCTTTATCCTTTATTTTCGTATTATCATTATTAGACAGACTTTGTAGTAGGATATTATTCTGTCATTAGAGGCTCATGGTCGTGACACTGGGTCCTAGTTAGGCTGAGTTGGTATTTTGTTAGATTTTCTGCATTATTATCAGTATTTCAGATTCTTGTTTAAATGATATTTATCTTCATCTGTTTAATTAACGGGGTTATTGATATAAATGGTCGGGCTTGCCTAGTAGTGTGCTGGACGCCATCACGACCGGGTTGGGGTCGTGACACTACTATTTAGTTGTTACGCGATTGTATTCATGAATACAGAATTCACCTTAAAAATAGGGAAATCCACTTGTGCGACTGCATTCGATGTATTCGTGCATCTGTATTCACGAATACAGTAGCAGAATTCGCCTAAAAAATAGAGGAGTCCATATTTTTAATAATGGAAAGAGGATCAATTAGCGTGTATCACTCCTAATTTAATTTAACAAAATCAATTCTACATAAATTTCGTTGCTATTGTGTGTATTCCATGTATTCATGCGACTGTATTTATAAATACAGTGAGGTAAAAAATAGGAATTATAGTTGTTTAATTATGTATTCTATGTATTCGCGCGAATATATTTATAAATACAGTGAGACAATCCGCATAAAAAATAGTGACTATGGGTGTTTAATAACGGAAAGCGCAATATTGAATTGTATTCAATTTCAATATATTGAATTAAGTTGTATTCAAATAACGAAAAATCATGAAATTAAGGTGTATATTGTTTTATTCAATTCGACTGTATACATTATATTCAATTCACAGATATTTATTATTCACTATTACACATTGTATTCAATTCAGTGTATTCAATTCGATTGTATTCAAGTAACAAAGAATCACAAAACACAATGATATTCAGTTGTATTTTAAAAAATATCGACATTCAAAATACATAAATACATGCAAAAAAATAATATATTTATATAAAAATACAATGTATTTGTACAAAATATAATGTATATGTACAAAAATACATAATTTTCATAGTTTGATGATTCATTGTTTTAAGAACTTCTGCCCTATTATTCATCTAACGTTCATGTTGGTGTACACACCATAGGTTGACTGAACATGTAGAAGTATTTTCAATTGCAATAATCCTAGAGGATTCAACCAGAGAATTCACGATTAGAAGCAACATTGAGCGGCGGCGTTGAAGAAGTAGAATTAGGATCTGGAGAGTAGAAACTTGATAATAGATCTCTCATTCTCTATGCTCAATGACGATTTTGGCTAGATTTGTTCCTTTTTTGCTCAAAGATAGAGAAGGAAGAGAGAGAAGGATGGGAGAGAACATAATTGGCGTATTTCTGAACTTAATAGTAGGTATAGATAAATACCTATTTTGCTATAAAATAGAAAAGATAACTATTAGAAATAATACTTTGAAATTCTTTTGCTTTGTAATAAATATGGTATAATAATTTGATATAGGAGGTAAAATTTCCAAGAAATTATGGTTCTCTGCTTCTTTTCCTGTAATGGTTATGGAAATTAAACCACTTTCTTCTTCTCCTCTATTGTTTGGTATATCTCCGTAAATTAAATGATTAAGCGTCACCCTTCTATATCTCCACTTGAAAATATAAAAATTTCATTACACTCAATTAGCAAGTATTTTCCCGTTCCATATTAATTTTCGTTTTAACTCAAGAAAATAATCCTAAAATAATTAAGCGAAATGGTTTTCTGGCTACTTAAACTTGTATTCGTTTGTAAAACCTATATATGAACTCTTGGGTTTCCCATTTGAACACCTTTACTTGAAAATATGACTACTAATAAACACTTTTGTTGACACATGTATGTTCAAGGTTATCTAAAGATTTTATTAGCCTCCTGCAATTATAACCAAATTACATTCTTTCTCATACATCTCATCCCAAATTCTCATAGTAGCCTCGTCGGAACTCCAACTGGTTCTTCTTCAAGCCCATTGCCAAAACCCCAAAAACAATAGACGATAGCTAAATGCAACTCGAAACTCATTGCCGAACAAAATAAAGACAAAAAAAGAGGGAGAAGAAAAAGAAAAATGGGGAATAAGATAGCGAAAATGACACAAGCATCGACGATAGAGTAATACCTCCACGACTTGCTGTCGTCATACAATCTGGTGCTTAAAGAAGTTCTAGGTCGAGGTCGGTTTTTGAAATCAATTTTGTGTAAACACGATGAAGGACTCGTGCTCGTAAAGGTCTATTTCAAAAAAGGCAATTTCATTGATTTGCGAGATTATGAGCAGTGTCTCTCCAAAATCCGTGACATCTTCACCTCCCTTGATCATCCACATGTTTGGCCTTTCCAGGTTTTGTAGTCTCTTCACTAAATTTTGGCTTATTGACTTTGAATTTAGAAGGGAAAGACTACAGAGGTGGGAGAGAGGGGAATTTAGAAAGGGAAAGGGATTTTCCTGTGTCATTTGTATTTTATTTCAGTTCTCATATTTTTTTTATAAAAACAATATTATTCACGCGCTTTTGCAGCGTAATTTGCACACAATTTAGCCATGTCAGGTACGACGCTTCCACATAGAAATAGTCAACGTTCAAATATGTTTATTAGTAAGCATTACATCAAGTTGAAGTGTTCAAATTGGAAAAGTGCAAGTTTATGTATCGGCTTTTAAAAGCCCTATACGTTTAAGTGACCAGGAAGCCATTACGCCAAATAATTATCATTTTGGAAATTCAAGACTAAATTAGTTAATTTTTTCCAATTTTTTCCAACTAATAATAAAAAAATAGTAATTCTTTTCAATACTAACTTAATTTTCAAAAAGCTTCTAATAGGGATAACTAAGTAAATTACGCCTTGTATTTTTTATTTTTCTTAATAGGCATAAGAAGAGATAAAGTGATATAATCAAACTTTTTTATAACAACTTCGTTTGTTTCGAAATTTTTTAACTGCTATAATGAAGTGCTGTTATAGAGGACATATGTTTTAATTATAATATAATATTAGATTTCGAGAATAACTCAACTTTTATATATAATAAATGACTATTATATAACAATAATGTTATAAAAATATCTGTAGGTAATTAAAATGAGATGGGGAGAGTAATTAGTATGCATGTATTTAATGGATTATGTGATTTACTTGGAAAACAAGAACAAGAAAAAAGATAGAAAAAGCAAAAGAAAAGGATGGTGTATGTGTCATATATAGGGACATTATATATAAAATGGAGGCTAAATTGGCCAATGCATACACACAAGTCACAGCCACAAGATTCGGTCGGCTGATATGACCCAATGAGTGAAGATTAGTTGAATGAGTTAAAGTGTGATTGCATATTAATTTAGCGAAGTGCGTGCCGGTAACATCAAACTTATTTTCTCATACACTAAAGAACTGTGTATTGTCGACCTAATTTGGTGACACGCAACACGAACCCTCTTCTGTGCTACATGACATTTTCTTTTTCTTGGTTACGTTTTAATAGTTGCATTGTCAAAATCTTCCAATTATCAGCAACGTGAAACCAAAAATACTCCAACAATTAAAGAACTATGAGAAAAAAGAGAGAGAGGAAGCATAAAAGATAACATAATAAATCATAGTAGTATAATCTATTTTACAAAAATTTACCGCAGCAACATATGTTTAAATTAGTTCCCACCTAAATTGCTGGTTGCATGTCATTATTTAATACAAAAAATTAAAGTTGAAAAATAAGATATACAAAAATAAATAATAAGTATTTTTAAGCGCGGTTATTTTCTATCTCTTTAAGGAGATTCAAGTTTATTGTAGTAATTTTTACTGGTCCAACAGTAGTACTTTTACTTGTCCCCTTCAGGATTTAACGCGAGAATATCGTAGCACTCAAATAAATTCTGGACTAGTTATTGAAGTTCAAAGCTCGACCAAAATAAATATCTATTCCATCAACAAAATAATCTTCTCTTTTGTAGCGAATAAGATGAAGTTTTAGATTTTCTGCTTTTCTCAACTCTCTTTTTTAATACACCAACCTCACTTATTTCATGCATATTATAACACTATCTCATCTCTCAATACAAGGGAAGTACCACTATTTCTATATGGAATAACTGTTAGGGATATAGTAGATATGTCCTAGATCCAATATCATATTTGATGATTTGAACATATTTTTGTGAACGTTATTTGATATAAAATATATAACATTCTTTTATCATAAGTATTATTAATTGCTTGATTTATTTGATAAGGTCCTTGATTAAATTTTGAGACCTGTCATCGTGTTGGAGATCATGATAATGAGAGTAAAGTTTCTTATAATTTAATCTAAATTTGTTCTTGATCGTATGATTATTAATTTGGACATTAGTAATCCGGTTAGATCAATATTTATGTGATCGTCTTTATGGGATAAAGATCAGTTAATTTCATTAACTAAATTGCATAGATAGATGATGCATATAGAGATATGATCATTGAACCGACTCATTGGATAATTCCTAATGGTTAGAATTACCATAAACTGTCAATAGGATATTCTTTTGAAGAATGTGATGTAAGAGTTTCCTTTGACCCGAGAACGTCATACTAATTGACAAGTTATTTATTGTGCTTTGATACCAGACACCTATGGCCCTAGGGCGATAGTTGAAAGGATATTGGGTACGATTAAATACTTGTAGAATTAGTGATTGATCAAGATGGAATCTGTCAACTCTTGGTAATGAGTTTAAGCTCCATGTTTTCATGAATTATAAACGACCAAACTAAGACCTTGGCCAGGGAAATTGAATGAAAGAAGAAATGAGTATCTTAGGTCATTCAATGATCAATTATATTTGACAGGAACACATAGTTGGTCGCCTATTAGGATTTGACAGTTGAACCATATCCTAGGGTGATCCAGAGCTATAAGGACAGAAGGAATTACTATATTATTCTTCTACTGGTTATTGAGAGTAAATTATATACTTCATGTTATCCGGTTGTTAAAAAGTGTTGCTAGACGCCACCCTTGATTAGTATATTGATGTGATCAATTTACTACCGCTTTAATATTAAACCTATAGGGTCGCACACTTACAAGTGTTCTGATCTTTGCTAAAGGATTCATTAACTTATTATTTGATAATTAAATTAAGGAATTTAATTTGTCAAATAGACTTATTAGTCCAAATGAAATATTATTATATTCTTTGCTAGCACAGAAGATATAATTAATATTGTGAACAAATTGAACTTTTCTATTTGGAATAGAAAATCGAATTATATCTCTTGGTTGAAATATATACATATGGATATATATGGTATAT
>MU700858.1:111853-131272 GCA_026770625.1 Nicotiana glauca | reverse complement strand
TATATATATATATATATATATATATATATATATATATATATATATATATATATATATATATATATATATATATATATATATATATAATGATGTGTATAATATTAATAAATATTTTTTTATCCAAAGTTGGAGTTGGACATGGAAAGTTCATGAAGGACACGCACTTACGTATACCCATTTAGAATGGGATTTGCAATTTTCCATAAAATTCAATTATGGATTGGACTTGGAAAAATGTAATCTACTGTTTCTAACTTTTTTATAACCTAATGGGAAACTATTGGTGATTTACAATATATTTATACATGTATCATCAAAAGAAACAGAGGCGTACAGAATATTCGGGAGAACCGAAAGACCAGGAGAACAATATTCATTACAAGGAAAAATACTATACTTACATTAAGGTTGAAGGTTGTCTTAGGAAATCTTAGCACTGTATTTTTCATTTAATTTGTTCGCGGATTTCATTAATCAAAGAGTTGATAGCAAGGATCGGTCTCGGTGTGGATACGCATAGAGTCTTCGCACTATCGAAGAAATTTTGAAACAAGACTCTCTTCACCAGGTACGTCTTAGATCCGATCTTTGATATGTAAATAAATTTTAAACAAAAAGATCTGCCTAGGATTATTATTGTCTTCCGCTGCGTGTTACGAACACCTATACACAATCCTTCAGTGGTATCAGAGCCGTGATTTATTGTGTCTAAAATTTATTTACAAAATATTTTAATATTATATTTGAAGAGTTCAAACCGTAATACATGTGTCTTGTGCAATAGCCAAATCGTTTGAATGCTGATATTATTTTATTGTGGATAAAATATATATTCACATAACTATTGAGATAGTTTATAACTTGAATTTGAAATTTTATATTAGATACGACGGGAATCTATAATAGGTTACATGATTCTATTGTTATTTTTAATTATTATCAGTTCATTAGATATTAATTAATAATGATATTCTGGCATGAATTACTTTTTTGTTATATATGTGATATATAGATTAAACATGTTAGAAGAATGTTGAATTTTATTTTTATGTTACGTGCTTGTTCTTTACATAATTTTGAATTATTTATTACATGTGATGTAAATCAATTTAGGACTAAGCGTATAGACAACTTGAACTAAATTCACATGCTATAAAGATTTGATCTTTATGTTATTAAAAGCTGTTTTAGTAACAATTCCCTCTTACTAAAATTTGGGTTCTTAAATAATAAAATATAAGATATTTTATTATAGAGCTATCCATCAAAGTAAATAATTTTACTTATTTCTTATTTATAAGGAGCGGCCTGACTACCAGGAGACTTATAGTTCGAGAATATATTAAAATTATTTATTGCATTAGATGCATGGATTGAAAGAATTATTCAATTTCTTACTAGACGCCTGGATTATCGGGGGAGTATAAAATTTAATAAGTTCTTTGCTATCATGATAGTTGAACTCAACTATGCCAATAAGATCGACCTGCTTACCCGGGACTATTTGACATAGAGCTATTTAAGGAAATTGTATGGGGATACAATTGGTCAGAGTACCTACCTTTAAAATATATGTGAGAAATGACTTGATTTTTAAGGGGCTCATACATATTGTTAAAGGATTCCTTTACTCCACTCACAGAAATAAAGATTTCGTAAACTATAATAAGGGTAAATAATTTAAAATAATTAGTGAAAATATCATTCAGCTAAAAGTCCATGTCTTTATGGTATATGCAAATGTGTTCTTATATCATTGCCTTTTCTTTTCTATATTTTAGATTTCTCAATATGTCTGTTATATCACTGCGTGAAATACTTGAGACCAACAAGTTGGTAGGACCAAACTTTGATGACTGGTATAGAAATTTGAGAATTTTTCTCATGCATGAAAAACTCATTGATGTGATCGATAAGCCTACAAAAAATAATTCCACCAGAGAATGAGGCACCGAGGTTTATCAGAAACATTTGGAAGAATGCCTTGCTATTAAACACATCATTCTCGCTTCTATAAGTTTTGAACTCCATAGGAAACATCAGAATATGGATCCAACTGCAATCATTGAATATCTTAAGAAGATGATTGATACACAGTTGGACACTGAAAACTCTCCAGTTGGACGACCCCTTGTCAATCATATGATTGTTCTTACCGAAGAACATGAGAAGTTAGGGTACAAGCTTGGTAAAGAGCTTTCTGAAGATTTGATCTTGTAGTCAGTATATGATGCCGAATGTTTTCACTGTAAGAAGAAAGGGCATTGGAAGAAAAATTGCAAGGAGTATCTTGCAACTCTAAAGGACAAGAAACAAGGTGAGACATTAATGAAAAATGTTTTCAAGGTTTCTTTAGTTACTATTAATTCTTCACTGTGGGTATTAGACACTGGAAGTTGTTATAACATCTGTAATATGTTGCAAGGGCTCAAGATAAGTAGGAGGCTAAAGAAAGGAGAAGTTAATCTACAAGTTGGGAATGGTGCAAAAGTTGCGGCCGTAGCTGTAGGATCAATTTCTTTAATAATGCATACGAGCAAAGTACTTATGTTGGATGATTGTTATTACATTCCTAAATTTTTTTCGAACATAATTTCAGCTTCTATATTAGACAAACATGGTTTTCGCATTAATATAGGCAGTGACATTTGCTCTATTTATTATGTTGATGATTTATATGTGAATGTCTATCTCCAACATGATATTTATGTCTTACCAAATGTGAATGCTAATTCGATTATGCATGTTTCTAGTCTTAAGAGGAAAAGAGATGATCACGTAAATCATACATACTTTTGGCATTGTAGGCTTGGTCATATTGGAGAGAAAAGAATTAACAAGTTGTACAAGGAAGGGTACCTTGATAAGTATGATTTTGAATCATATCCAACTTGTAAATCTTGTCTCAAAGGAAAAATCACCAAATCTCCATTTACTGGAAGTGGAGAAAGAGCATCTGAATTATTGGGACTAATTTATATAGATGTGTATGGGCCCATGAAAATTCAAGTTAGAGGTGGATATTCTTACTGCATCACCTTCACAGATGATATGTCAAGATATGAATTTGTGTACCTTATGAAACATAAATCTGAATCTTTTGAAATATTCAAAAGGTTCTGTAGTGAAGTAGAGAAACAAACTGGTAAAAGTATCAAAGTACTAAGGTATGATAGAGGTGGAGAATATCTTAGTAAAGATTTTACTAGGTATTTCAAAGAGAATGAGATTCTCTCACAGTGGACGCCTCCAGAAACACCACAACACAATAGTGTGTCTGAAAGGAGAAATTGATCCTTATTAGATATGGTGAGATCTATGATGGGGTTCACTGATCCTCTAATAAATTTCTGGGGATATGCTTTAGAAGCAGCAACATACTTACTTAATAAAGTTCCCACTAAGTCAGTCTCTATAACACCATATGAGATATGGAAAGGATGTAAGCCTAACCTTAAACACATTAAAGTTTTGGGTTGTCCGGCTTATGTTAAGAGATTGCAGTCTGATAAACTCGACTCAAGATCTGATAAGTGTAGGTTCATTGGGTAACCCAAAGAAATAATGGGATATTATTTCTATCACCCTTCTGACCATAAAGTATTTGTGGCTACAGGAGCAACCTTTTTGGAAAGGGAATTTCTTTTAATTATAGCGGAGAAATAGAACTTGATGAAGTTTAAGAAACTAATGAATCAACACAAAATCAAGATCATGAGACACAAGTTGAAGAACCTTTATTGGATGTTTTAAAGTTGACAAGGAAGTTGCCATCTTCAATGCTTGACGTTCAAGAACTAAACGTAGTTCAAGAAAAAGTTAATGAACCAGTTCCAAACCAAATTGAACAACAACCAAATCCAGCACAAGGTGAATAAATTGTACAATCACCTTTTAGAAGGTCTACACGAGAACGTCATGTACTAATTATATTAAATCTAATGGTACAAGATGATGTATCAAATGAGGTTGATCATAATGATGATGACCCCGAGACCTGTGAAGAGGCAACATAATGTTGTGACAATGAAATATGGCAAATGGATGTGAAAATAATTTCCTTAATGGTAAGCTAGAAGAGGATGTGTACATGACACAACCTGAAGGTTTCACATCTTCGTCTGATCATAATAAAATTTGCAAGCTACAAAGATCCATTTATGGACTAAATCAAGCTTCTCGAAGTTGAAATATTTGCTTTAACAAGACAATTGAAAAGTTCAATTTTGTTAGATGCGAAAAAGAACCTTGTGTGTACAAAAAGGTTAGTGGGAGCACAATTATATTCTTAGTGTTGTATGTTGATGATATATTGCTCATAGGTAATGACATACCGACATTACAAAGCACCAAGATTTGGCTATCTGAACAGTTTTCCATGAAAGACTTGGAGAAACAACTTTTATATTAGGAATAAAGATGTATAGAGATAGATCTAGGAAACTGCTTGGACTTTTCCAGTCTTTGCACATTGATACCATCTTAAAGAGGTATAACATGGATAATTCCAAAGGAGACTATCTACCAATAAGCACTAGAATTACTCTCAGTAGGGAGGATTGTCCTAAAACACCTGAAGAGAGAGAGTGCATGAGTAGAATCCCATACTCTAGTGTAGTGGGAGCTATTATGTATACCATGACATGTACACGTCCTGATGTGGCTTATGCACTTGGAGTGACTAGCCGATATTAGGAAAATCCTGGTGAGGAACATTGGAAGGTGGTGAAGACCATTTTTAAGTTCTTAAGAAGGACTAAAGACCAATTCCTCATCTATGGAGATTCTGAGTTGAAACTTGAAGGTTATACTGATGCAAGTTTCTCTTCAGATAGATATGATAGCAAATCTATTTCTGGTTTTGTATTTACCTTAAATGGTGGTGCAGTGAGTTGGAAAAGTTCCAAACAAGCTACAGTAGCTGATTTAGTGACTGAAGCAGAATATATAGTAGTTAGTGAAGCTGCTAAGGAAGCTGTATGGATGAAAAAGTTTTTTACTTAACTTGGTGTGGTTCCTTCAGTAGAAGGTACAGTTCGATTGTTGTGTGACAATAATGGAGCCATTGCTCAAGCAAAAGAACCAAGATCACACCAAAAATCCAAATATGTTCTGCAAAGGTATCACTTGATTAGAGAAATCATTAAACGTAGAGTTGTTGAGATTTAAAATGTAAATGGAAAAGAAAATGCTTCAGACCCATTCACTAAAGCTCTTGTGCAAAGGAGTTTGACAAGCACAAGTGAAAATTGGGAATGAAGTACAAGAGCGATTGACTCTAGTGCAAGTGGGAGATTGTTAGGGATATAGTAGATATGCCCTAGATCCAATATCATATTTGATAATTTGAACATATTTTTGTGAACGTTATTTAATATAAAAATATATGGCATTCTTTTATCATAATTATTATTAATTGCTTGATTTATTTGATAAGGTCCTTGACTAAAATTTGAGACTTGTCATCGTGATGGAGATCATGATAATGAAAGTAAAGTTTTTTATAATTTAATCTAAATTTGTTCTTGATCATAGGATTATTAATTTGGACATTAGTAATCCGGTTAGATCAATATTTATGTGATCGTGTTTATGGGATAAAGATTAATTGATTTCATTAACTAAATTACATAGATTCATGTTGCATATAGAGATATGATCATTGAACCGACTCATTGGATAATTCCTAATGGTTAGAATTACCATAAACTGTCAATAGGATATTCTCTTGAAGAATATGATGTAAGAGTTTCCTTTGACATGAGATCGTCATATTAATTAACAAGTTATTTATTGTGCTTTGATACCAGACACCTATGGCCCTAGGGCGATAGTTGAAAGGATATTGAGTACGATTAAATACTTGTAGAATTAATGATTGATCAAGATAGAATCTGTCAACTCTTGGTTATAAGTTTAAGCTCCATGTTGTCATGAATTATAAACGACCAAACTAATACCTTGGCCAGGGAAATTGAATGAAAGAAGAAATGAGTTTTTTAGGTCATTCAATGATCGATTATATTTGACATGAACACATAGTTGGTCGCCTATTAGGATTTGACAGTTGAACTATATCCTAGGGTGATCCAGAGCTTTAAGGACAGAAGGAATTACTACATTATTCTTTTACTGGTTCTTGAGAGTAAATTGTATACTTCATGCTATCCGGTCATTAAGGAGTGTTGCTAGACGCCACCCTTGATTAGTATATTGATGAATCAATTTACTACTGATTTAGTATTGAACCTATGGGGTCACACACTTACGAGTGTTCTGATCTTTGCTAAAGGATTAATTAACTTATTATTTGATAATTAAATTGTTGATACCCAATTTTTTCCTATGTATTTTTTATATACCCAAAATACTTTTAAAATAATATATATGTACATATATAAGCACACCTAAGGGGTTTGTCATTTTTAATAATTTTTTAAACCAATTTATAGCCTATTTTTGCACCATAAAATTCAATAATTATTCCCAATACTTGCCATTTTGGAGAATAATTTATTTTATTCTCATATTTACAAACATGATTTTTTTGCTTATTTTTACAAATTCGTTTGGTATTTTAAAACTAAATTGCATGTAATTATAATACTAGCCTCTTTAAGATTTAATAGCATTTTTATAAATACAAATTGATCCCAATAAATTAATATTTACATATTATTTATTGACTCAGTGCCTTTAATTTATTTTTTAAATCATTTTTATTATTTTTATAAATATAAAACGGGAATACTGGCTATTTCAATTGTAGCCTCAATTCATTTCAATTTTAACCACATTCCCATTTCAATTTCAGCCAATTTCAAATCCAAATTGGACTAGCCCAATTCCAACCCCTGACCCAATTGCCTAAACCCGCCCGGAATCTGTTTAAATACAGACCGTTGATCCTTTTGATCAACGGCCACAAATCATTCTTTCCTATTTAGTTATACACGACCTAACCCTAACTCTCATTCCCTCTTCGACCGCCGCCCTCAAACTCTCTCTCTCTCAAACGCTCTCAAACACTCGAAAAGCCCTAATCATTTCCTTCGTCTTCTCCGACCAATCTCACTGGAGCCCATGGCTTCTCAGGCCATGGACGGCCTGTGCTCACTCTCCTTCACTCCTAAGTCATATTTGTTGAAGATTTAGAGGTTCGACCTCGATGGTGTTCAAGCAGATCCTCCACAGATCTGAGGTTCTATGGCCTCTCCGGCCCCGTTCCGACATATTCGAGTCTTAAGAGCCTAGCTATGGCTCAGATCGACTCCAGACCAGACCTCTTCCAAGCCTTCTCATTTATAGGGTTTCTGAGAAGTCCTAAAGCCATTCAAGGTTTTCTTGTTTGTTTTCCCTTAGATCTATGCTATATCTGTGCTATATTCGATGTTTCAAGGGTTTTCCCAAATTTTTCTTTTGAAATTATTCGATTTTCAAAACTAGGGTTTCTGGAAAAACTTTCTGATTCTTCTTCTCTTTTCTTTATGCGTGTTTCATCTATGTTTATCTCGTGTGTTTCTTCTCTACTATGCATGAACTTGATTTTTCTGTTCCTTTTTTTATACTTTATATTTTCCTCTGCCTCTAGACTAAACTCGCATGACCGTCTCTGCCATATTTTCTTACATGATTTCTATTGTATGTGTTTCCTACTATTCTCTATGTTTATTTTCGCGCAAGTCTCTGAAAGAGATCTCTGAGTCCATTTCAATGACTCACTTCCTCCTCTCCGTTAGAAACCCTAGGATTTAGGGTTTTTGACAAGTTTGAGCTGGTGTTAGACTAGGGTTCTATGTCAGAACCCTAGGGTTCTCTCTTGAACTCATTCAAAGTCTATGAATTGGACTCGACCTTTTGTTATAATCTTGGATTTTTTATATACAATGTTCTCTTATTTGTGCATGTCTGTATGCTTTTTATATGACAAATTCTCCTCTTTCAAAAGGCCTTTGGCCAGCCTGTGATTGATTTCGCGTCCCTTTTCAAAAGGGTTTGATTGATTGTTGATGATTTTCTTTAAATTAAGTTTCTCTTCAACTTTCCTGGCTGGATTTATTTGAGCTAAGACTCAAGCCCTAATTTTACTGACTGCTAATTGATTGTCTTTCCTTATTTGGTCCAAACCATGTACTATCGAACTATTTCCCTTAAATAATGTCCTGTGTATTTGCCTCTATTACGCTACTCTATAAAAGGTTTTCAAATTATTCCCTTTCCTTATTTATCATGCCCGTTTGAAATCAATCCCTTGGCTGAAGGGAAATCTTTGTGATTGATTTTCAAATTATTTCTTACCTTCTTCTTACCTGCTTTCTGCACTGTAAAAGGGGCTACCCCTTTACACTTTCAAAAAAAAAAAGACAGCTTCTCTGCACTAAACAGGTTTACATTCACAATTCATTACTTTCACACATGCTTACACAACTATTTTCTGCATTCGAAAATACAACTCTTCTGCACTGAACTCTCTCACAAGCAAATTGCTTCTCTTACTGATAGCATCAAGCACTCTGTTCTCTACTCTCCTTTTACCTTCTGAGAAATTCCTGAGTTCTCTTGAACTCTCAAGTGTTCTGCTGCAAACTTGAAGTCTGCTCATGCTGATTTCTACTGTTTGTTTACTCTGCTGTTCTGCTGTTTTCATTATTTTTGCAACTGGTATGTTCTAGTTAAATAATGCCCTCTTCACTATGTGTTTACCTCTTGGTCTGCTATGCTTTCCTTTACCATGTGTTTATTTCCTAGTCTTTTATGCTTTCTTTCCTTATGTTTCTGCCAAGTAATATGCTTATGTGAACTTCCATTCCCTTTACCCTTTTTTGTGTGAGTTGTAGTTCAAGACATAGCAGCACTTTNTCTCACTTTGCACTTATTCCTAGTTCTAAGTTCTGCCCCCCTTTGGTAAGCCATGCTTTGGGACCCTGGAGCTCCCTCTGAACTTGGATGCCTGAGGGCTGGCTATTCCACGCTGCACTATTCTGTTCTAATTGTTATCTAGAGTGTAAGCACTGCCTGGAGCCCATGAGGCTCATTGGAACTCTGAAACACTTTGGATAAGAGAAGGCTTTGGAAATCTGGGTTCCGAAAGTTGGTTAATCACATGTTAGTGGACATTAAGATTGAATTAGGCTTCTCGGATCTAGCTGTAATTTTGATGTATTTTATATTTTCTTTCCTCTTTTCTAGTTCTGTAATAATTTGTATAAAAGAACTTGGGAAATTAGTGAAAGGGTGTGGGAGAGGTTTTACTTTCTTGCATCAATAAAAGGGTAGATATCATGTCTTTAGGACTTTAATTTCCTTACTAGACATCCTGCCTATAGGTCTGTTTAACGTTTTAATTCAGTCACCTAGCTGCCATGCCTATAGGGTTTAACACTTAATCATATTGTAAGTCATTAGAAATCCTGCCTATAGGACTTAATATTCATGTAATCAGTTGCATATAGAAACCATGCCTATAGGAAGTGCATATGTGTTAGGCAAACCGTAGGGTAATCAAACAATCACTCTTTCATCAGTTCAACAACAGGTCTTAAAATCAAATATAGATATCATGCCTACAGGAATTCGTATCAAACATGATTAATTTGTTTTAAGCAATAGGAGTTTGTTAACCGGTCCTTAAATATCTTAATTCAGTAACGTTTTCAAAAGCCTCCATCTTTTAATAAACCCTTTGGACCAGTATACTTTTAAGTTCTTCAAATCTGCATCTTTATCTGAAACAATTTCTCTCTTAATGTTCTGCCTAAACATTTTCCTACTAAACTTTGGTTTTCCTGAACTCCTCTTTTAAATATAGTTCTGCAGTTCGTTCTTTTTCTTAAATATTCTGCCTTTTTCTCTGAAATTCTTTACAATTATTTCTATGTTCAGGCAGTCTGCCTACTTTTCTTTAACACTCATTTTTAACTTGCTGCAATCTATACTTCCTTTTCAAAACTCTTCTGCAGTTACTTCTTTCTGAAACCAGTATTTCCTGAATCACTCGCTTAAAATACCTTAACTTCCGACAATTGGATCCGAGTTGCCTAATGCGAACTTTCTATCTAAATACATGTGTTAAACCAGTCCATTTTCGCTGTTTAAGTTAAAGACCAAATCAGTATGTGAAAGACATGCTAAACTAAGTGTTGTTTGGTTAAGGGGTTTACTTGAGCCTTACTTATTTGTTTGTTCATTCCCCCTACTTGTTACTAGCTTTTTTTGAATGTCGATTAGAATTTTTGTCCTTTAAACTCCATAAAGGCCCCCATTCCTTTCTTACCCTTTTAGGATTAGAAGTCCTAATACCCCAGGATTGATAGTTTGGGACGGGCAGTAGCATGTAATAGGCAAACGATACCATTCCGCGCTCCAATACCTTAACGGGGTGAGAAGGGTAGACATGGAGGTGATGATTACACAATAACACTATGTGCACAATCAGGTGCCGGTGTTGTGAGAATGATCCATGTAATGTATAAACCTAGGATCCCCCTTTCCTTTACTTGTATCTCTTCTTTAATCACAAAAACTATTTTCTTCCAAATTTCAGCACTTCTAAATCTTTTTCTCATTCTTATTTGTAACCATTTCCAATGTTTGCAATGCTTGTTTGTTTATTTGTTTACTTGCATTTAAAGTCATAATTGTAGCATGGCTGGAAACCACACTAGTGGATCTTGAAGGGTGCCTAACACCTTCCCCTCGAGATAATTTCAAGCCCTTACCCGAACTCTGGTTTTCTATCTTTATTTCTTTTAAAGTGTCATATTGCACTATAATCATTAGGTGGCGACTCTCCAAACTCTCAAAACCCAATTTCCAAAGTGGGAAAAGAGTTGTCCTCCCAAATGTCGTGAACCCGATTTCGCTCTTTAGGGAAAAAGGGGGCGTCGACATAAATTAAAGAATTTAATTAGTCAAATAGATTTAGTTATTAGTCCAATTAAAATATTATTATATTTTTTTGCTAGCAAAGAGGATATAATTAATATTGTGAACAAATTAAACTCTTCTATTTGGAATAGAAAATTGAATTATATCTCTTGGTTGAAATATATACATATAGATATATATGGTATGTATCTGGTGCTCATAATTAATATTTATATATATAATAATGTATATAATATTAATAAAATTTTTTATCCAAGTTGGAGTTGGACATGGAAAGTCCATGAAGGACACACACTTACGTATACCCATTTAGAATGGGATTTGTAATTTTCCATAAAACTCAATTGTGGATTGGACTCGGAAAAATGTAAACTACTTTTTCTAAATTTTTCATAACCTAATGGGAAAGTTTTGGTGATTTACAATATATATACATGTATCATCAAAAGAAACGGAGGCGTACAGAATATTCGGGAGAACCGAAAGACCAGGAGAACAATGTTCATTACAAGGAAAAAATACTATACTTACATTAAGGCTGAAGGTTTTTTAGAAAAACTTAGCACTTTATTTTTTATTTAATTTGTTCGGGGGTTTCATTGATCAAAGAGTTGATAGCAAGGATCGGTCTCGGTGTGGATATGCATAGATTCTTCGCACTATTGAATAAATTTTGAAACGAGACTCTCTTCACCAGGTTCGTCTTAGATCCGATCTTTGACATGTAAATAAATTTTAAAGATGAAAAGATCTGCCTAGGATTGTTATTGTCTTCCGCTGCATGTTACGAACACCTATACGCAATCCTTCAATAACAAAATTGTAGATCATGGCATTAGTAGCCGGTTAGCGGATACATAAATTACAAAGAATAATAATCACTTTCTAGTCAATTTATAGACATTAATCTTATAAGAAATAAAATACTTTAATGTTATCATTTTAACTAAAATGCACATAACTCCCACATTTAATATTTCTTTTACCTAAGCGAAAATATCTAATTCTATTTTTCTTTGAATAATGCATACAATTACCACATAATTCTTTTATATATTACAAATAAATTTTGGCGACCGTATAAAATATATACTTGTGGTCATCCTTTTGTATCCACAATCTCTTAGTACTGCGTTTATCAGTATAAGTTTATATATATATATATATATATATTCTCCTATATAAGAAGTGCCTAAGGAACAGGTGAAGCAGCCTGCGCTATGTCGACATGTCAGCTTCATCCATAATATTTTTGCCTTTGCTTTTCAACATTATTATATCAACTGCCATGACACAATTTTGTAAATACAGTAAACTTTTTAGGTATTTTCAAAGCCCATTGACCTTTCACTGCAATTTTAGCTCTAAAAGTGACAGGTTTTACATCGTGACTCATTATATTTATAATGCAACACATAGATTACTTTTCACAGCTGCTAAGTAATTCCATATCCCAAAAAATTATACACTTACAGATACTCTCCTCTCCAGAAAATTTTGTTTATGGATTACCTCGGCTTTTTCTCTGTGAACTTTGAATTTAAGCTGTTTTGTGTGCTCGATTGAATGATTTTCTTTTGGTATTTTGTTTGATTTTCCTGTTGGGTTTCTCTTGTTGGATTTCTTTAAAGAACACCTCCTAAGGATACAGTAATTTCTCATGTAAGAGTCAAAGTTTTTTGTAAATCTGCTAATCCCGTATTAATTCAAAGTATTCTGATTCTTTTTTGTTTTCTAAAATTAATAGATTCAATTACTGTAATCATCCCTGTTTAGTTAATGCTTTTGATCATTTCTTGAATTCTTGATTTAATCCATCTAAATCAAGAATTTCTTGCTAAGTTTTCTATGCGCTTTTTTATCTTTTCATTCTTGCTAAGTTTCCCAAGATATTTCTTAGTTTTAGTTTACTTAGACTCAAATTTATCTGAAATACAGGTTTGAAGACTGTATCTTTTGATATGTCATTTTTTGATTTTCCCCTTTTAGCTGAGTTTTCCAAGTTATTTTCCAGAATCAGTTTACTTAGCTTTTATTTTGGCAATTAGATGTGCCAATAGTTAGTGGTGGATTTTGGAAGTATAAAATTACTACCAATGTCTTCTCTTCTCTAGGTGTTTGACTAAATTCTTCAATGAATTGCCATTTTTATTAAATTTGTTATGCATATTTCTATCTTCTCTGTCTTTTTAGTGTTTGTGATTTATTTTTACCCCTGTTGTCCTGAGGAGTATCAATGGCTTTTGTTCTCATTTTTCCGCGGTTAAATTATATTATATCTACTGCTTGGAAGATGATATAGGTCATCCTAGAAAAATCTAGGTTTTCTTTATCTTTGGATATCAGAGTTCATTCATTCAGTCAGATGCCTTTGAAAAGAAAATTGTTAGCTTGACCAACATGAGCATAAGTTGTTGTCAATTTTGGTTTCTTTAGCCTTATGATTATTAGGGGGAGAGTGTGGATCAATAGCATGCTGATATTAGCTTGTTGATATTAGCTTATTGTAAGAGTAAATTTACTGGTAATGAGCTGTAGTAGCATATTTATTTTCATAGTCCGATAATGATCTGTGCAGAGCAATTTAGCAACTTTAACAGAAGTTTCTTCATTTTTTTTTGACAGCGATAAAGTTTTGTGACTATAAAAAGATGTCTAAGCTTGAGAATACTGTTGATTCCATATGCCACCAAAAAAGGGAAGCGTCCATGCTCTGAAGAAAGAGCAAAATAAAACAGAGACGCCGTGAAATATATAGAGAGATGTCGGCGGATAGAAAAGAATTAAACTTAATGCAATGACGAACTGTATACCTTCATTATACAACACATAATCCTATTGGTAGTTCTATGGAGGTACCAACTTCCTACCAATTTAGCAAAGAGCGGATCGAGAATATAATTGGTGTAAAAAGAGCCTCATCTTCTCTCTTGGAAATAAGTTAGTGCAATATTAGTTTTTTTAGTTAATAACTTGCTTCTTATAAGTGTATGTTTTAGTTTATATGTCCATATATCATGTGATGTGAATGACTTGTTTTCTCTTTGTCTGTCTTAGTAGATGTGCACTCAGTTGATGCTTCCGTTATTTTTGATAATGGCAGAGATATAGGTAGTAGCTTCTGCGTTTTTGAAGTTGGTAAGCCTGGAAAAATGATGTTATGTGTAGTTTTATTGTTTATCTAGACTTATATGATAATTTATTATATGTTAGGGTCCTTCTCAAGAACGTGCACTAAACAATACAATATTACATCACATACAACAACAAAGAAAGGCTTGTTTCATCTACCCTTTAAACCATTTGTCATTTTTTCCCCCTGAACTGATATATTTTCCTTTGCTAAAATTTGAGATATACAGGTCGTAAAAATAGATTATTGGGTCGTTGCAACACTAATGAATTGCCTAATAGCTCTTTTAGACTCAAACCTATATCAAATTATGAATTTTGTAGAGCTACAAGATTTGAATATGAACCACCGGGATTTTGTTGTGACAATAGTTCTGTGAAATCGATTCACCAAGGAATGCCTGCTGAATGGCTAAACCTTTATTTAGGAAACTCTGATGAAATGTGAGCATTTTCGCACTTATGTTAGAATGTATAATAATATATTCACATTTACTTCTCTTGGAGTGAAATATGATAGAGATTTAGCAAGAAGAAATCGCAGTATTTATACATTTAGAGTTCAAGGAAAAACATATCATTTTATAGATGACTTGGTGCCCTCAAGTCAACCGGCTAAAAATCTACAGTTGTATTTCTACGATACAAATAATGAGGTAGCAAATAGGATGGCATTCTCTGACAAGCTTAATGAATCAGTTATCTGAACTTTGATGGACACATTAAAAATGAACCCATATTGCATTTTCTTGAAATCGTTAACAGATATTTCAGAATTATCCAATTTCTATATTGCGCTGAAGTCTGACTCTGGTTTAGATCAAAGAACATACAACTTACCAACATCGTCAGAAGTAGCAGCAATATGGATAGATGATGAGAGTAGTTCCAATATTTCTTTACCACACATTCGAATTTATACACATAGTTGTAAGAGTCAATTAGTAAATTATTATTACGACTTTTATGATCCATTGCAGTATCCATTACTATTTCTCTATGGACAAAATGGATGGCACTGTTGTGACGACCTAAAGGGTCATCACCGTATTTCTCCCTTTTTTTGCGCTTCCGAGACCTTGAAAACCTCATTTTTAATTACCTCGATTTACGTGCGCAGTCCGGGCGCAAAGCCGGAAAGTTTTTATGTTAAAATATGTGAATTCTGTGTAAGATTTGAAGAATTTTGATATTAATATTGATATAGTTGACTTTGTTCAACATTTTGGGTAAACGAACTCGGACCCGGACCCATGATGTGATGGTCCCGGGAGGTTCATAGAAAAATATGGGACTCGAGCATGTGCCCGGAGTCGAAATCCGAGGTCCAGAACCCCGGTAAAAGAATTTTTCTGTTAAATTATTTTATGAAATTATTATGGAAAAATAGAAATGAAAATGAGCTAGAAATATAGGTATCAGGCTCGTATTTTGGTTCCGACGCCCGGTACAGGTCTTATATATTGGTTAAGCGCTTCCTGTAAAGTTTGGTTGAAAACGGACGTCGTTTGACGTGTTTCGGACTAAAAATGGGAAATTTGGAAGTTATGAACTTTGAAATGAAATTATGAGTTTTGGGGTTTGATTCATTGAATTTGATGTTATTTTAGCGATTTGATCGCTCGAGCAATTTCGTAGGATGTTATTGAGCTAATGTGTGTGTTTAGTTGGGAGCCCCGAGGGTTCGGGAGTAATTTCGGGATGTTTTTGCACATAGAAACATAGCAGATTTTCTGCAACTGTTGCCCAGCGATTTTGTTCTACGCGATCGCGGCCTCAGCCACGCGATCTTACTGCTTTGGGATTTTACCCTTCGCATTCGCGGATCACTCCCCGCATTTGCATAGACCAGCTCCACCCTTCTACGTGTTCGCGTACCATATCACGCGATCGCATAGGCCAAAGTTTGACCCCCGGTAACTTTCTTCTACGCGAACGCAACATCCCTCACGCGTTCGCGTAGCTCCCAGATTTCCTTCACCGCGATCGCATCTCCTTTCCCGCGATCGCGAAGAGCATTTTTTGCCCAGCGAATTTTTTTAGTTAAAATCAGAACAGTGCACGGGAATTTTCACCACTTTTCACACGAACCTCTCTCTCAAACCCTCCATTGACGAGTTCCAAGCTTCCTTTCCTCCATAACTCTTTGGGTAAGTTTTCTTAACATCGTTTCCTCATTATTTCATCAACATCAATCAAATTCTTAGGCCTAAACATGTGAAAATAGGTAGAAAATTAGAGAATTGGGTAGAGTTAGGGTTTTCAAAGAAATCGTGATTTGGACCTCGTTTTAGGGTCGGATTTAAGAACAAATTATATATTTGACCTCGTGGGAGTATGTGTGAATTTATTTTGGTTCGAACCTCGGGTTTTGACAAAGTGAGCCCAGGGTCGGTTTTGTAAATTTTGGGCTGAATGTTAGAAAGACTTTAATTAGGCATTTGGGTTGGATTGTTGAGTATTATTGATGATATTAAATAAACTGTGTATAGATACGATTGAATTGGAGCGAAATTCGAAAGGGAAGGCATTGCTTGAGGATTGAGTTGGCCGTAAACCTTCGAGGTAAGTGTTTGTTCTAACTTTGGCTTGAGGGATTAGGATTAGGTTATTAATTGCTACTAGCAAAATGTGGAGTACGGTGTATAGGCATGGTAACGGGTATCTATACACTGGTGTCGAACATGACCGTGAGTCCTGAATTGTTAAATTATCGAATTCTTAATTGTTATTTATGAGGATTTGGTTGGAAATCTTTAAATACTGAGCCGGTAATTGATGAGACTAAGCATTGACTTAAATATGCTAAGTAGAAATTGAATAAGTTTGGTTATAGCTGGATCTCCCTTGCCGGGATAGTTATTATATTATCTTGTTCCCTTGCCGGAATTATTTTGTGTATTGTGTTGAATGATTGGGATCGTGTGGTACGCCGACCACTAGATATTACGATTGGGATCGTGTGGCACGCCAACCACGAGATATTATGATTGGGATCGTGTGGCACGCCGACCACGAGATATTACGATTGGGATCGTGTGGCACGCCGACCACGAGATATTATGATTGGGATCGAGTGACACGCCGACCACGAGATATTATGATTGGGATCGTGTGGCACGCCGACCACGAGATATTATGATTGGGATCGTGTGGCACGCTGACCACGAGATATTATGATTGGGATCGTGTGGCACGCTGACCACGAGATATTATGATTGGGATCGTGTGGCACGCCGACCACGAGATATTATATTATGGGATCTTGTGGCACGCCGACCACTTATGAATTATATTATGGGATCGTGTGGCATGCCGTCCACTTATATACTACATTATGGGATCGTATAACGTGCCGTCCACTTATGTTATATATTATGGGATCGTGTGACGCGCCGTCCACTGTAAATATATGTATCATGAAACCCGGAGTAGACCTGTTGTTTGTTTCTGATGTTCCATTTTCATCTAGAATTCCCCGATAGCATGTCCCCTCCCAGCTTTACTTTGTATTATTTTATTACTGTTTTCTCGCACCTGTATATTATGTTTGCATAGGTTAATTGTGGTAGGTCCTGTCTAGCCTCGTCACTAATTCACCGGGGTTAGGCCAGACACTTACCAGCACATGGTGTCGGTTGTGCTGATGCTACACTTCTGTGCCTTTTTGTGCACAGATCAGGAGGCAGCTTACGAACCGCCGCAACAATTCTAGATCGGGGGTCGACCTTCAGTCCAGAGACTCTCAGGTAGCTTAGCTGACGTCCGCGGGCTCGGAGTCTCATCTATGATATTTCAGTTTGTTTATTTGCATCGAGACAGACTCTTTTATATTTTCTTTTAGACTAATGTTTTTAGTACTCCTTAGTAGACCGTGAGTAGTGACACCAGATACTGGGTAGAGGTGTATTTTAAAACTTCCATATTTTTATATCATTTTTGTTAAAACTAAAGTCTTCCGCACTTATTTAATTATTGTTAGAATAATATGTTGTTGAGGGTGGATAAAGAAATGTTGTATTGTTTGGCTGGCCTAGCTACGTTAGTTGGCACCATCATGACACCCGATGGTGGGATAAATCCGGGTCGTGACAAGTTGGTATCAGATCTCTAGGTTGCATAGGTCTTGCTACTCACGGACAAGCTCGGTAGAGTCTGAGGGATCGGTACGGAGACGTCTGTATTTATCCCCCAGAGGCTACAGAGTTAGGAAACGTTTCACTTTTGTTCTTTCGTGTCGTGCGAATCTGTTTCTCAAATACTGATTGTCCTTCTACTCTATTCTTTCGCAGATGGCGAGAACACGTGCTTCCTCTTCTACCGCGCAGCAGCCCGACCCCCAGCAGCAGCTCCTATCAGGGGCAGAGGGTGAGGTCGAGGCCGGGGCAGAGCTCAGGTCCGAGCAACAGTCCCAGAGGTGGAGCCTCATGTTGACTACGATGAGGAGGTTCCAGCGCCAGCAGCTCCAGTGGCCCCAAATCAGGTCCCAGAGGGTTTCATAGCCACTCCAGTACTCTAGGACGCCTTGGTCCGACTGGTAGGCTTTATGGAGAGTGTTTCTAGAGCGGGTTTGCTTCCCGCGGCACCGGCCCCATCTCAGGCCGGGGGAGGAGTTCAGACCCCCGCTACGCGTACTCCGGAGGTGGTAGCTCCTTAGCCTCAGGTTCCAGCGGTTCAGTCAGCTGTGGCAGCCCAACCGGGTATTCCAGCTCAGACCGGCGATGGTGCAGCGATGTCCGCGGATGCTTTGAGGAGGCTTGACAGGTTCACCAAGCTCTTCACCACCACCTTCAGTGGTGCTTCTACAGAGGACCCCCAGGACTTCTTATTCAGCTGCCATGAGGTTCTCAGGACTATGGGTATTGTGGAGACCAATGGGGTCGACTTCATCACTTTTCGGCTTACAGGATCCGCCATGACTTGGTGGAGGGACTATTGTTTATCTAGACCAGCAGGGTTGCCATTATTGACTTGGGATCAGTTTGCAGAGTTGTTCTTGGGGAAGTTTCTCCCGGTGACAGAGCGAGATGCTTTACGCAGGCAGTTTGAGCGTCTTCATCAGGGTACTATGACAGTCACGCAGTATGAGACTCGATTTATTGACTTGGCACACCATGCTATTATTATACTTCCCACTGAGAGGGAGAGGGTGCAGAGATTCATTGATGGGTTGATCCAGCCGATTCGGCTTTAGATGGCCATGGGGGCCGGTGGTGATTTGTCTTTTTAGGATGCGGCCAATGCGGCCCGCAGGATAAAGATAGCACTTGCATGAGGAGGTAGTCAGGGGTCAGACAAGAGGCCTCATCATTCTGGTAGGTTCAGTGGTACCTCATCTGGAGGTAGGGATTCATATGGTAGAGGCCACCCTTAGAGGCCCTTTCAGTCCGCACTTCAGGT
>MU700858.1:57901-93120 GCA_026770625.1 Nicotiana glauca | reverse complement strand
CGCGCCGTCCACTTATGTTATACATTATGGGATCGTGTGGCGCGCCGTCCACTATAAATATATGTATCATGAAACCCGGAGTAGACCTGTTGTTTGTTTCTGATGTTCCATTTTCATCTAGCATTCCCCGATAGCATGTCCCCTCCCAGCTTTACTTTGTATTATTTTATTACTATTTTCTCGCACCTATATATTATGTTTGCACAGGTTAATTGTGGTAGGTCCTGTCTAGCCTCGTCACTACTTCGCCGGGGTTAGGCCAGGAACTTACCAGCATATGGGGTCGGTTGTGCTGATGCTACACTTCTGTGCCTTTTTGTGCACAGATCAGGAGGCAGCTTATGGACCGCTGCATCAGTTCTAGACCGGGAGCCGACCTTCAGTCCAGAGACTCTCAGGTAGCTTAGCTGACGTCCGCGGGCTCGGAGTCTCATCTATGATATTTCAGTTTGTTTATTTGCATCGAGACAGACTCTTTTGTATTTTCTTTCAAACTGACATTTTTAGTACTCCTTCGTAGACCGTGAGTAGTGACACCAGATACTGGGCAGAAATGTATTTTGAAACTTCCGCATTTTTATATCGTTTTTGTTAAAACTAAAGTCTTCCGTACTTATTTAATTATTGTAAGAATAATATGTTATTGAGGGTCGATAAAGAAATATTGTATTGTTTGGCTGGTCTAGCTACGTTAGTAGGCGCCATCACGACGCCCGATGGTGGGATAAATCCGGGTCGTGACAACTGTGGTATTAAAGAGATTATTCTAACGAACAATACTATTTGTACTGGAATTTACTGTGAAAATTAGCAACTTCCGAGTGTAGAAAATATGTGCTCAGTTGACATGCTTCTTGATATGGAAGCGGAACTTCTTCAAAAAAACAAACAAAAAAGAAATATTGTATCTTGCCGTGAGTATTACTGCTATAAGCTTCAAATGAGGGATGACGAAGAAAATGGAGTTTTACCTGCTAGGAGAGCGTTTCAACAGTACTCAGTTGATCAATTCATCAAGCTTGAGACTCAAAGGTTAGATTTCTATTCACTTAACCAAGATTTATTTCGAGTTGATGCGTTGGCGGGACTTCTTGATGTTCTAATACACGGAGAGAGAGATGCATCAAATATTGGTAAACAAAGTTTTCTTCTTGTGAGTTTTGTAGGAGGTCCTAGAGATACGTGCTGAAGATATATGGACGCTATTGCGTTAGTGCAACATTTTGGAAAACCTGATATATTTTTGACAATGACATGTAATTCATCTTGGCCTGAAATAGAAGAACATTTATTAGTAACAGATGAGGTACAAAATCGGCCTGATTTAGTTAGTCGAGTGTTTAGAGCAAAGGTAGAAGAGATGAAAACAGATATATTAAAGAGAAACATATTTGGAAGAGCTGCTGCTTTTATGTACACTATTGAATTTTAGAAGCGCGATCTTCCACATGCTCATTTTCTTATCATACTCAACAATGAATATAAATTGTTAACTCCAGAAGCTTATGATAAAATTGTTTGTGCTGAATTGCCTGATCGTGATACGAATGATTACTTGTATATACTTGTTACTAAACATATGATGCATGGACCTTGCGGTAGCTTAAATCCAAAATGTCCTTTGTACAGAAAAAAAGGATATTGTAAGTTTGAATATCCAAAGAAATTTGTTGATCACACATCAAAGGGAAAAGATGGGTATCCAATATATCAAAGCGAAATACCGGTAAAGTTGTAAATATTAGAGGCCAACTTCTTGATAACTCCTGGGTTATTTAATTGTCATATTAATGTTGAATTTTGTTCTGATATTAAAGTTGTCAAATATCTTTATAAATATATCCGCAAGGGGCATGATAAAATTGCTTTTTACGTACATGCTAATGATCCAAATATTGAAATAGATGAGATCAAACAATATCAACCCGCTAGATGGGTTTCGTCGCCGGAGGCAACTTGGCGTTTATTTGGTTTTCCCATAAGCGAAATGAGCCCAGCTATTTACGATCTTCAGCTACATCTAGAAGGACAATAATTTGTCTCTTTTAAAATCACACAGGCCATAAATACAATTGTAAGTAATCCCATGATTAAAAAAATAATGTTGACAGAATTTTTTTTGATAAACAGAGAAAACAAAGATGCTAAGAATCTAAAGTTACTTTACAAGGAATTTCCAGAATATTTTGTATGGTCCAAACAATATAGGATGTGGACACGTCGATAGCGGGGTACTGTTATTGGACGTATTGTGACATGTCACCCTATAGAGGGGGAAAGATACTATCTTTGATTGTTATTAATGAATATTAGACGACCAAAATCATATCAATATTTGCTTACTGTAAATGGAGAATGTTGCAGTACATTTAGAGAAGCCATAGAGAAACGAGGATTATTACAATGCGACAATAATATGGTTGACTGTATGTCAGAAGCTGTAAGATATTAGATGCCTTATAGTTTAAGACGTTTATTTGCTACATTATTGGTGTATTGTAATCCTGTTAATCCGAAAGAACTTTGGGACCAATTTGAAAATTCTATGTCTGAAGACTTTAAGATTATGCCAAATTTGAACAAGAAACAGATTCGTCATATAACTTTAAACCATATTAATGATATTTTGCATTCAATGAGTCATGACATAAATGAATTTATACTTGTACCTGAAAAAATTTCAGCTTCATTTGCTGCTAAAGAGGCTCAGGATTCTCATTTTGAAAGAAATATAATTGTCAGAGAAGAAGATTTATTGTTGGAAGCAAAATTGAATAATGAACAACGAGAAACATATAATATAATTCTTGATAGAATATTTAAAAATAAATATGGAGCTTCTTTTATAGATGGTCCTGGAGGAACAGAAAAAACTTTTTGTACCGTGCATTACTTGCTACTATACGATCAAAAGGATTTGTAGCTTTAGCAACAACAACCTCTAGTGTTGCAGCTTCAATTCTTTCCGGAGGGCGAACTGCTCACTCCCGTTTTAAAATTTCTATTGATATTGATGGACAATTTTCATGTAATATTAGTAAATAAAGTTCGCATGCATTATTGATAAAAGATTCCAAATTAATCGTATGGAATGAAGTATCAATGGCCAAAAAAGAATTGATAGAGACTTTTGATTTACTATTGAAAGATGTAATGGATACGAAGATACTATTTAGTGGAAAAGTTGTTGTTTTTTGTGGTGATTTTAGACACACTCTTCCAGTTGTTCGTTGTGGAAAAAAAGAGGACTTCATACAAGAAAGTTTGCTATGTTCTGACATATGGAATCAACTCGAAAAATTGCGATTATCAGTAAATATGCGAGCGAGAACAAATCCTGCTTTTTGTGAATATTTTGAAAATAGGAAGCGGAAAAGAAAAAACAAATTGGCAAGGTAAGATTGAAATCCCTAATTGTTTCATTATTTCTTTTATTAGTGAAAAAAAATTGTTGAATCTTTTATTTAGAGTAACTTATCCAGATTTTTATGCATCTCCTTGTGATATGTCTTCTACAACTTCTCGTGTTATTCTGACAACAAAAAATGACTTCGTTGATGAAATAAATGATATGCTCATTACTCAATTATTGGGTGATTCTAGGACTTATGTTGCATTCGATGAAACTACTGAAACGAATGATCAAAGTCAATATGAAGATTTTTTGCATAGCTTACATCCTGCCGGTTTACCTCCGTATAAATTAACTTTGAAAAAAAATTGTCCTGTTATGTTATTTTGAAATTTAAATATGTGTGAAGGCTTATGTAATGGTACACAACTTATATGTGTAATTTTGAAAAGAATATTATAAGTGCTAAATTGCAAGCGGAAATTTTAAAAACACATATGTATTTATTTCGAGAATACCGTTGTTATCATCACAAGATGAAAAACTACCTATTCCTTTTCAAAGAACACAATTTCCTATTAGATTATGTTTTGTTATGAATATAAATAAAGCTCAAGGTCAGACGTTAGATTTTGCTGGAATTTATTTACGAGAGCCTATTTTTTCGCACGGTCAACTTTATGTTGCTTTATCTCGAGCAAAAAACTCAAATTATATGAAATTGTTGATCCGACCGCCAACATTTGATAGCAATGACGATCATATAATACACAATGTAGTATACGAAGAAATCATTCAGGCAGCTGCTATTTTATAAATTGACTGTTGTACTATTAAAAGCCAACATATACCACAACTTGGGCGCAGCAATGGCTGTCAGGTAAGTAATTTTCGTGTTGAATGGATTGATTTAACAATTGCTGCTACTATAGACCAGCTAAAAATAATATTTTTTGTCATTATTACATACATCAAAAGACGCAACGGGCGTTCTCTATTCATACACAAGATATGCCGCTAATACTTGCTATTCACATCATCTTAGAGTCGTATCCAGGTTACACTATATGTAGCATGTAATATTTTTAATACTCAACTCAATGCCTTCTGTACTATTCACATACAAGTTGATCACTTGTGAGGTACCTTTATCCAAAGTCCAAACTAATAATTGATGTTACTTTTGCAAAAACAAATGCACATTTTCAACACCTTTACGCTCCTGCTGTTATCTATACTTTGAAGTGGATATCAAAAGTTTTATTAATCCACAAGTAAACTTTTGTGCTCAACTGTGTATCCATTTGAAGTTATTCTTCTTGTGGACATGGGAATAACCAAACATGTTCTCTCTCGCTTCACTGCTCTGAGAAATTACTTATAATAACACTGGCTTAAAGAATTACTTCTCAATGTTGACCTCTTAATTAAGTTGCTCCACCTTTTTCTCCCAGTAAATTTTCCCAAAAGGTTTATTTTTGCATTATCTTCCAAGTCTGTCCTTTGTTGTTTCTTATTTTCTTTTAATTTTATTTGTACAACACCTTTTGTAAGTAACTCATTTAAGATATGCAGACAACGTTGACTTGCTATAATGACCAGTTGTACGATTTTCTCTCCTCTTACATCATTTTTGTACTGAGAATGGTGGAAGGAGTGGTGACGTGATATTAGAATGTTCCCCTACAGTCTGGGATTTGAGTGGTCTGCAGCCTCACATTGTGTGTTTTTCCTATTGCATGTTGTCTGTTGCACACTTAACTTCTTTATTAATTGGATTCTCCCTGTCATTTGATTGATATATGTGGCATTTTGCATCTTGGTTACCTTATTGTTTGTGACATGTTTCAGAATGCAATGAGAGGCGGCAACGGGTCTTCCAAAAATATGATAGGAAACAGAGGATCTGAAAAGGTTAACTTTTGTCTCTCTTCAAACCCTTTGTTGGAAATGTTTTACTATTTCTTGAATAATAACACATGTATTTAATATTAACAGGAAACTGATAGAAATATACATCAATATTAATTTCAGAAAACTAGGTTGCCCGTGGAAATATATGTAGAATTTAGTTGTTGAAAAAACTAGTTTTAGTGGTGACTAAAATTCTACAACAAAACTATTGTGGCGGCAAAATAAGTTAGTATCAGTGGTGCATTGGTCGCCACTAAAACTTAGACTATTATCTTAAGATTACTGTGGTGACTACAATTACCACTGAAAGTATAATAGTATTTGCAAGCAGTGGCTATTTGTAAGTATACTTGTCACCTTCTGCTCACTACATACAAAACGGCAATCCAAAGCCCAACACTGCACGTCTGTCTCATAGTCCTTCATTACCTTTTTGTTGCTAATTGTAAAAATAATTAAAACTTGCACTCCATTTTTGTTCTGATTCTGTATATCACATGGAATAGTACAAAGCATTTCAAAAAATCTTGTTTAACTTTACTTCTCTGATAAGTTCTTAGAATATATATTTCTCTATCTAAGTTAGCAACTACGTATTGGTATTGTTTTGACTCTCTCTTTCAAGTGGTGACCAAATAAAAACACTACAATAAAGGTTCATTCTACTTTTTGTATTTGCTTCTCGCTCAATCTTAAAAATAGAAGTTTGTTCTACCATTGGTTTTAATTTATTTCCAAGTTACTCTTTCTTTGATTTTTACAAATTCTAAATTGTAGTACAACTAAGAAGAATTCTTGAAGCTCCATGTTCTTTTGTTTACTCTTTTGATAGATATTAAAGGGTCCTTGGTTTTTACTAAATATCATGCATGTGTTTAATTTGGTAAGTTTGTGGATATACTGATCACATTATTTAGTGCATTTTTAGTATAGTAAGTAGTAAAGCTTGTTGTTCAAGTAAAGTTCTAAAAATATGATAGGCTATCTACTTATTTTTTTGGTTTGTTTAGGTCATTTTTGGGAGCTTCAGATGTCCACGTAGTATGATTGCTGTCATAATGCGACCCGCATTTAACCACTATGAGGAACCTATTTGCTAGATGGATAACTTACCGACTTTAAAAACATTTCCAGTTTCATTGTTATCCTTATTTGAGAATACCGTCTACACTTGGTAATTTTATCCAATTCTTTTGTTTTGTCCATTTCTTCGTTACAGTAACACACATTTGTTATGCCATAAAACCGAGGGGCGCGACCGGCGCTCAACCGGGTAGCCCCAGTCAAGCGGATCTAGGTGCCTTTCCTAACCCACATGTTACCCTGTGATTTCAATACCCATTATTCAAGTGAAATAGCCGTTTATTATTAAACATATTCTTACGAAATATACATAACATACATGCTTACTTTACGTGGTCTACAAGTTATACTGCTCAAATACAAAATACATAAGCACATAACCCATATTTCCTGTCTACGGAGCCTCTAGGGATACAAAAGAGTTTTCAATACTTGCCGGTAACAAGGCTCCGACTATACCTTACACAAATACCAAAATAAGACTCAGGGAAGAAAAGCGGCATGAGCCACGCAGGGCCCCGAGAGAAAAGGGGCTCACCAATACAGCTGATGGAAAAATGGAGGAGGTGCTACTGTTGGTGGACTAGAATACCTGCTATAGGACCACCTACAATCATAACAAGAATGTAGCGCCTACGGTAAAAGGGACGCCAGTACACTTGAATTGTACTGGTTGTATGAACAAACTTTACCCCAAGTAAAATCAATCAATACACAGATAACAAACAGGAATAGAATCAACAATGAAATGCACATGAAAGGAACAACCAAAGCCAACAAGTTTCACAATCTCTCCTTTTTCCCTTTCGACATCATTTCATACTTAAGAGTTTCATACATTTTCATTTCGATAGTGAATATGATCACTTTTCCACCCTTATTACCTCGATCACCCTTATTACCTCGATCACCCTTATCACCACAACCAACACCTTATAACTTCGTGTTGCGGCGCGCAACCCGATCCCACCGGATATTCACATTTAACATAACAACAATAGTTCACAGTTCAATCACATAGCTTCAGGCAATCTCGAATATTATTTCACAGCAACAATAACAATTTAAGTCACAACGATAATTGCCTACGACAAGCCACACATGATGTTTACCACAGTTGTTTCAATTGCATCAATTACGACTTCTTTCCATCATTTATTTCACAGCCCTTACCACATAAGCACATTCACAAACACACACTTGGTTTGTTACTATTTATTCACACCGTCATATCAAAACATTAACCAACAATGTTCAAGGCAATTTAATCACAAGAATTCATGAAATAGACCATCTTGCCCTAACACCCATGAAGCAAACAAAATTCACAAATAGTCCATATAAGAAACGCATACCAATTCACCAAGCAGCCTAGTACCATCAAGCTAGTTCACAAGTTAACACATATATATCTTAGAATTGAAGTTCACAAATACAACCCGAACTTATTTAGGTGATCAATCGCTCCTTTTTGCAAATCTTTACTCCTACCCAATTCCTCTTACTAGATTTTAGATATTAAAGAACATGCATGTATGGTTCGACGTATATTTTTCAAGAATCATTGCATGAAAATCCCCCTTTTTGTTTAAATTTGAAAACCAATGAAAAAGGTTTGGGGATTTTACCTGCAAGAACGAAGAAGAAGACAATTACTTGAAATTTCCAAGCCTGGGTGACTTTGAAAAATCAAATTGATGGAGATAAGGCTTTCTCTCTCAAGAATTCTCTCTTCCCTCTCTCTAGTTTTGTTCAGAAAATATGTTAAAATGAAGGGTTGGGGTGTTTTATTGAAGAAGGGGTCGGGTTTAAAAGTTAGAAAAATTGGAGCCCCGAGTCAGGTATGCGATCGCAAAGAGGAAATGCGGTCCGCAGAATGGACCGCAAAAGTACTCCAAAACTCTGAACATTTCTATTTGGATTTGCGGCAGAAATGCAGTCCGCATACCAGTTATGAGATCGCATAATGGACCGCATTTTGACCTCAATTTTGACTAACATCCTGGCTCACTTTGCGACAGAAATGCGGTCCGCATACTTGATTTGTGACCGCATTCTGGGCCGCATAAAAGCACTTTTCTGGAAAACTTTAATTCTTGATTTTTAAATGCTAGATCAGTATAAAGGGTTCGAACCGCGGCTCACAAGTGAGCCGCGAAGAATTTTACATATTCCTAACACATACTCGGAACTTGGCACTAAGAGCTACTAGGTTTTGAGTACAAGTTTTTACGGGGCCATACACATAATAACACAACAACTGTCACGACCCAAACCCCGCTCCGGTCGTGATGGCACCTCTCGTGAAGACAAGGCCAGCCAGACCATTTCAGAACACCTCTTTTAAGAAGATAGACAGTTCAATAACAGTTAAATATGATTTCATGATATTAATTAGCGGAAATACAACCCAACACATCCCTAATCGGGGTGTCACAAGTCACGAGCATCTATTAGAGTGTAAATCCAACAACAAGGTCTAAAATATACAACACCGGAATAATGAACAAAAGAGAGGGAAACAGTGCTGCAAACGCTGGCAGTCACCTTTCTAACTCCTATAACTCTGCCTCTGATCAGCCAAAACCCGCTAACGGGTGGATAAATGCCTGCATCTGCACACGAGGTGTAGGGAGTAAAATGAGTATCCAACACAGTGAGTAATAAAGGTAAATAACAACTGAGCAGTAAGAAATCACGTATAACAAATCATCATGCTGTATAGAAAAGTGCAAAACCCTTTTGAGAAAAATAGTGAAACTGTGAAATCTTTAGAGAAACATCTTAGCTCAGTTTAAATCTCTTTTGAAAATGAGTTTTTCTGCGGTCACGCAAATGAATGAAAACAAATAGTGCAGATAAGCACAGAAATCCGCCCCTTGGCACAACACTCAGCCATCAGAGAATGCCAGGCAATCAGGTAGATATTGCATGAAGTAGCACAGACAACAGATAATGACAGACAAATGAAATAGAGTAAACACATAGAACAGTACTAGTACCGCTGCGACGTGCAGCTCGATCCATTTATCGTCGACGACGCTCACTAGGGGTGTGCAGACTCCGGGAGGGGCCCCTTACAACCCAAGCGAAAATCAAGCCATCTCGTGGCAACAAATCTAGGCCCTCAGCCTCATATCAAATCAATATCTCACTATTGCGACGTGTAGCCCGATCCAAAAGTATCCTCACAATACAGACCCTCGGCCTTAATCAGTCAAAAATCACATAAGTCACTAGGGCAACAGTAAAAAATGATGCTCAGCCCAAATATTATTGAAAATATCATTTCAAGTGTTAAAGCTAAATAAACTTGGCTGAGTCTTAAAAACAGTGGAAAATACATGACTGAGTTTAAGTATTATCAAAACAGTGAAGAAATATCAACAACAATCCCCGAAGGGTTCAAATAGCTAGCACAAAGCCCAAATATGGAAATCAACCCAAATTATGATGATAACAAGTAAATTTCAGTCAAATACGCGTAAATTCATCAATCGGGACGGACCAAGTCACAATCCCCAATGGTGCTCTACCCTACGCTCGCTATCCGGCGTGCAGTCACCTCAATATAGCACTACGATGTGCAAATACGGGGGTTTCAAACCCTCAGAATATCATTTACAATCATTACTCACCTCGAACCGGCGAATTCTCTATCTCGCGACGCCTGTGCCCCTCAAATAGGCCTCTTCGCGCATCGAATCTGACCAAAACCAGAATGAATATGTCACAATATGCTAAGGGAACAAAACCCAATCGAAAATAATTGAAAAATATCAAAATATCCGAAATTAGCAAAACCCGAGCCCCGTGCCCACTTCTCGAAACTCAGAAATTTTCACATCAACGGGTTCCTTATCCTTCCACCAGTCCTTAAATATCAAAAACTCTAAATTCTGACCTCAAATGGCCCTTCAAATCACAATTTAAAATATCAAAATCCCAAGCCCTAGTTCTTCCATTTTTAGCTAAATTTCCATGAATTTCTAGGTGGATTTCACAATATAATCGAGTTTTAAGACCAAGATTCTTACCTCAAGTCAATTTCTCTTGAATCCCTCTATAATTTCCTTCAAAAAGCTCCAAAAACGAGCAGCCATAGCGAAAATAGACCAAAAAATGCGGGCAAAACGACTTAAAACATTCTGCCCAGCACTCAAAATCCTTCTTCGCGATCGCGGCACAAGCTTTGCGATCGCGAAGCACATTTTTAATTTCCCAAAATTTCACCTTATACGAACGCGGCCCTATTTCTACGAACGCGATGCACTAGACTTAACACTTACGCGAATGCGTTCCCTCATGCGCGAACGCGAAGAACAATAGCTCTTGGACCTCATTTCTTTATACGCGAACGCGACAATTTTCACGCGATCGCGAAGCTAGAACCCCTAACCTTCCACGAACGCGATCCCATTAACGCTAACGCGAAGGTCTAATTCCTGGTCTTCCAAAATCCTTCTACGCGATCGCGACTGGCCCCACGCGATCACGAAGGCCAATTTCTCTGCAACATCTGAATAGCAATTTCTGCAACTCTCAAAGCCAAAAATGGTCCGATTGACCACCCGAAACTCACCTGAGGCCCCTCGGACCTCAATCAAAGGCATCAACACATCCTAAAACCTCATTCAAACTTGTTCCAATCATCAAAACACCTCAAACAACATCAAATCACTCAAAACACATCGGATTCAAGCCTAAGTTTCAAAAAACTTCCAAAATACACTTTAGATCAAAAACCCGGCCAAACGACGACCGAATGACCTGAAATTTTACACACATATCCCTGACATAACAAAGCTACAGTACCTCTCAGAATTCCATTCTGACCCTCGGATCAAAATCTCACCTATCAACCGAAAATTGCCAAAATACTAACTTCGCAAATTCAAGACAAATTCCACACCGGACCTCCAAAACCAATCCCGATCACACTCCTTAGTCATAAATCACCCCACAAAGCTAACCAAATCATAAAAATTCCAATCCGAGCTCACATACAAATAAGTCAACTCTTGGCAAACCTTTCAAATTCAAAGCTTTCAGCTGGACTGTTCTTTCAAATTCATACCGATTTTCGAGAAAACCAAAACCAACGATTTACATCAGTCATAATACATCACACGTGGCAAGTCATGCCCGAGAACTGGAAGTCAGAGTGCAAAAGCTCAAAATGACCAGTCGAGTTGTTACATCCTCCCCCACTTAAACACACGTTCGTCCTCGAACGTACCCAGAGTGTTTCTAAAACCCAAACACTCGCTGAATAACCTTACCATGCATATACCCGGGGGTGATCCCACGTCACCTTGTCTCACATAGGTCCGATAACACAACATAGCTGAAATTTCACTATCCATCCTAGTCCATAAACCATAGAACCACACTTCCACTTCTGAAACTATCTATACGATGAAAACCTCTCACCTATACTCTGAATAGTCCCGAACCAGCTGTAATAGCCCATGCCTGCGACCTCAGGTGCAATTATATGATATACCACATAACTCAAACACATGCAGTGATAACTTCCATTCACAGCAGCTGCCCACAACAACCAAATACCGATAGAAAACCTCTTATTAGCTAAAGTCTCATTCCAACACTTTTATATACTTCCAATGATAAATGAAACACGCAATAAACCATAACCATTTCTCAGATCAACGGCCATTTCTCCTCTGGCAATTACCATAGCAAATTTTGAACCGAAAATCGATATTTACCCACCAAACATGCTGAAATCGAATTTGTTTGTATTCATTAATGATCCCAACGATCTCTTCTGACCAAACACACCACCCTGGTGATATAACACATCAATACGGGCCTAAGCTACAATTTGCGTAACTACGCGCACCAATAAGCAATAGTCCGAACATACTCAAATCATGAAAATGACTCAATGAAGACCTGTACCTCAAGCTCACCCATACCACCACAGCACAAGGCTGAGAACCAGTCTCACATCATAAAAATAGAACACACGAATCTAACCCGCAAGGTCATATCTCCACATAGCTTCACTGCGAATACGCGATCCAATCCAACACTGTTCCACATGAGACACCTCAAGTCACTATGCTCGAAATTGACAACCACACTCAATTTGATGTCTAGAACCAAAGCACATCATCATGCCCACGGTGAGACAAATAACATATACCACGCAACCCGATAGGTCATAACTGATACTCCATTCATCGAGCAACACCCAATTATTCTTCCCACTCGACTTTCACTATGAATTCCGAATAGAACCGCACCACACGTGCCCATAACCAACAAATCATAACACCTCACAACAGAGCAAAGCAACCCATAGATCTCCCCAGATAACTAACAAGCTCAATAACGATCGAATCGACCTATCCCTCAACAATACAATTCGGGGCCACCCAAGTCGACTCAAGCTAGAACACGCATCCACATTGGCATGCCAACAAACTCATCATTGAGGAAGCCTGAAGCTTCTCCTTCTACTACTACAACTCCTACCGGAGCCATACGATACGGTGCCCGACACCAAATTAATACCGGAATCCACAACCTCGCTCGGCGATATGCCCAGCCACAAGAAACCCATCCAAAAAGTCCCTCAACACCAGAACTGAATCAATGGTAGAAACCTCTGCACTGACATCCATCACGAAGGCCCAATTAAGAAAAGCAATCCTTCCCAGCCATCCGCTGGGTCTTTGAAATATAAACCATTGCTAGAACATAATCCGACGCACCTCGCCACTCAACCCACGGTATTTCTGGCAAAGCCCGTAGCACAATAGTCCAGAATAACCCAACACTGAGACAACCAGTCTACACGCCAATATCATATCCAAAATCTAACATACCAAGCAAAGAAAGATCCACTCGGGCCTCCAAATCTCGACAGTTGACAAACAGTGCTGATACACACGATCCACAACCACATTATAGCCTGTATATGAGAACTTCCGTCTCCACATCCACACGGCACATGACTCACCACGTCACATGCCAATTTTGTCGTCCGAACACATGCACACCTTTAATACCCAATCATTCCACGATAGATACTCTAAAATTTCCCTGTGCCACCAAGCAAACCCGAATACCACCAGTCGATCCAATAAGAAACTGCCGCAATACTTCTGAAGTATCATCAGTTTAATCACATTACCCTTTTTCTGAGACATATACTCTCGTCAAATCACTTCTTATTAGCAGTACCATTTCCTTGATTATCTGAGGCTACCCGTTGCCTAAGAGTTTTATGAACTTCCTTTCAAAACTGAACTATAACCTAGCATACGCCAGTCTCGTTCCTCCACAACATACTGCATATACCATACCATCCAAGGATAACATGAAAACTTTTATCTCCCTTCCGAGCCACAGGCATCTACGCACTCAACTAGTCAAGAACTTCCATTGATCCTATCTATAAAAAAATCATTACACATCCCATGCTTCTCATATTCGTAGAAAATGCACTTCTTCAACCACGGTAGAAATCAACAAGAACTCTCCCAATTCTGTTTGCACAAATTAAACTGCAAGGACTGAATCCTTCTAACTAGACCAAGCTAAGCAAGCCATCAAAAACCAAGAGCATTGCTGCAAAATACCTATAAGAACCCATTACCTCGAACACATACAAAGAATTAATCATATCCTTACCATACCGATTCGTACTATCAAGCTACTCCATCTATCTAAATTTCCTTCCGATTCATCATCAACTTGATATTCCCTCTTCCTGTAGCCCCACAATGCCTCAACCCAAGCTTACCACACGAGACCCCAACATAAAACCACACTGACTAAAACCCATAAGCCACTGAATACTCTCTCAAATATTCCCAGAAACACCACACTCCAGAATACTTTACTCTAAAGAAGTTCCTGTGAATCTAAATCTATTACCTTTACCTTCCTGATACCGATACATAGAATCCCATAATTAACATAGGAATACCACTACTCTTGACCTCTTCGAATGAAAACTCAGTCTCTAACCACCCTACAACTTTAAAATACCCGATTATTTCCTGTAGAATCTTTAACACATTAGAGCCATTCTCGAGAGTCATTCACTCTTCTTTAAACTGTAATTTACTTGATCAAATGAACAGAACCACCCGTACCTCATTAACATTCTGATACTGCAAGATTTGGCCTCATCTCAATACAACCAAGCAACCTCCTGCTCTATGCACTGAGCGTCCTTTACCAACGATAACTCAAGACATCCCGTGATTCTCTTTCCCCATGAAGCATAATGTAACCTCTGTCGAAATATTCCTTTACTCGAGCCATTCTCGGTCTCAATTTTTGCAAGTCATAGCTGATTCACTCGCACGCCTCAAACTGGAACCAACATAGCACCTAACCGTGCACTCAACTGCTCACAGCAGACTCCCCCACTTGGCTCGAAGCCATAGATCCAGATACACTCAATAACTCATAACACTTTTACTCTATTGATGCCACAATATCATAGTGAGATTAAACTCAAATCATTTGTAAGCTTGTGAAAACACAGATCATCTAGTACTGCAAATCTCGTACTCATCCCCGTAATAGTTAAAACCACTCTATTAAGTGATCCAAAATTTCATATTTCAACACGTACTTTTCACTTACACATGAGATCTTCAAACATACATATAAGGATCACACCACTTGCTTCGCCTCAATCTAACATTTCTATATACCTTCCCCGTCATACACATTACAGAGTCATTTAGTCTTCCTGGGTCCGAACTTATACCGCAACATAAAATACACTTCACTCCCCAACTAGGAGACACAAAATATTCTTCACGTGGCCATAACTCGGGGCCGCACATCCAATCACAATGGAAATCAAACACTTAATGGTTCATCTATCATCCAGTAGAACTTTCTCGTCACTTCTAAGTCATATAGATACATCTAGCAGTACTAACATACTCATCAAGTGGCTATCCAGCTGTCACTTCCACTAATAGGGACAATACCGAACATATAAGTTCAAAACACTTACTCACAAAGTCAGCACCTCGGTGCTCAAGCCATAGGCAAAGATCCAGCCTCAAGTCCTTCAGACTGGCCCAACATCAAACTCATAAAGATCACGTCTCGCCCCTCGATAAGGGAATCACAAGCCATCAAGGCACATCTGATACTGACCGCTCATGTGCGCATGTGAATGCGTGGAAGGAATTTCAAGAGTTACCTTTCAAGCTGAATCAAGAAGGCACGATAAGAATTCAAGAATGTGAAGTTTTCTTAAAGGTTTCGCAACCTCTCGAGGATAAATACAAACGTCTCTGTGCCGATCCGCGAGACTATACTAAACCTGCTCATGACTCGTGAGACCTACTAACCTAGGCTCTGATACCAACTTGTCACGACCTAAACCCCGCTCCGGTCGTGGTGGCGCTTCTCGTGAAGACAAGGCCAACCAGACTATTTCAGAACACCTCTTTTAAGCAGATAGATAGTTCATAAGTAGTTAAATATGATTTCATGATATTAATTAGTGAAAATACAACCCAACACAACCCTAATCGGGGTGTCACAAGTCATGAGCATCTATTAGAGTGTAAATCCAACTACAAGGTCTAAAATATACAACAATAGAATAATGAACAAAAGAGAGGGAAATGGTGCTGCGAACACTGGCAGTCACCTTGCTAACTCCTATAACTCTGCCTCTGATCAGCCAAAACCCGCTAACGGGTAGATAAATACCTGCATCTGCACACGAAGTGTAGGGAGTAAAGTGAGTACTCCAACTCAGTGAGTAATAAAGGTAAATAACAATTGAGCAGTAAGAAATCACGTATAACAAATCATCATGCTGTATAGAGCAGTGCAAAACCCTTTTGAGAAAAATAGTGAAACTGTGAAATCTTTAGAGAAACATCTTAGCTCACTATAAACCTCTTTTGAAAATGACTTTTTCTACGGTCATGCAAATGAATGCAAACAAATAGTGCAGATAAGCGCAGAAATCCGCCCCTCGGCACAACACCCAGCCATCAGAGAATGCCAGACAATCAGGTAGATATTGCATAAAGTAGCACAAACAACAGATAATGGCAGACATATGAAATAAAGTAAACACATAGAACAGTACTAGTACCGCTGCGGCGTGCAGACCGATCCATATATCGCTACGACATGCAGCCCGATCCATTTATCGTCGACGACACTCACTAGGGGTATGCATACTCCGGGTGGGGCCCCTTACAGCCCAAGTGCAATATCAAGCCATCTCGTGGCATCAAATCTAGGCCCTTGGCCTCATATTAAATCAGTATATCACTACTGCGGCGTGCAGCCCGATCCAAAATTATCCTCACAATACAGGCCCTCGGCCTTACTCAGTCAAAAATCACATAAGCCACTAGGGCAGCAGTAAAAAATGATGCCCAACCCAAATATTATTGAAAGTATCATTTCAAGTGTTAAAGCAAAATAAACTTGCCTGAGTCTTAAAAACAGTGGAAAATACATGACTGTGTTCAAGTATAAAATCAGAACAGTGAGGAATATCAACAACAATCCCCGAAGGGTTCAAATAGCTGGCACAAAGCCCAAATATGGCAATCACCCCAAATTATGATGATAACAAGTAAATTTCAGTCAAATACGCAATAAATTCATCAATCGGGACGGACCAAGTCACATTCCCCAATGGTGCTCTACCCCACGCTCGTTCTACGGCATGCAAGTCACCTCAATATAGCACTATGATGTACAAATATGGGGTTTCAAACCCTTAGAATATCATTTACAATCATTACTCACCTCGATCCGGCGAATTCTCTAGCTTGCGACGCCTGTGCCCACTCAAATCAGCCTCTTCGCGCGTCGAATCTGACCAAAACCAGAATGAATATGTCACAATATGCTAAGGGAACAAAAATCCAATCGAAAACAATAAAAAATATCAAAAATCCCGAGATTAGCAAAACCCGAGCCCAGGCTCACTTCTCGAAACTCAGAAATTTTCACATCAACGGGTTCCTTATCCTTCCAAGAGTCCATACATATCCAAAACTCTAAATTCCGACCTCAAATGGACCTTCAAATCCCAATTTAAAATCTCAAAATCCCAAGCCCTAGTTCTTCCATTTTTAGCTAAATTTCCATGAATTTCTAGGTAGATTTCACAATATAATCGAGTTTTAAGACCAAGATTCTTACCTCAAGTCAATTTCTCTTGAATCCCTCTTTAATTTCCTTCAAAAATCTCCAAAAACGAGTAGCCATGGCGAAAATAGATCCAAAAATGCGGAGAAAAAGATTTAAAACATTCTGCGCAACACTCAAAATCCTTCTTCGCGATTGCGGCACAAGCCTCGCTATCGCAAAGTACATTTTTAATTTCCCAAAATTTAACCTTATACGAATGCGGCCCTATCTCTGCGAATGCAATGCACCAGACTTTACACTAATGCGAACGCGTTCCCTCACGCACGAACGCGAAGAACAATAGCTCTTGGACCTCATTTCTTTATATGCGAACGCGACAACTTTCACGCGATTGCGAAGAAAGAACCCCTAACCTTCTGCGAACGCAATCCCATTAACGCGAATGCGAAGGTATAATTCCTGGCCTTCCAAAATCCTTCTATGCGATCGCGACTAGCCCCACGCGATCGCGAAGGCCAATTTCTGTGCAACATCTGAATAGCAATTTCTGCAACTCTCAAAGCCAAAAATGGTCCAATTGACCACCCGAAACTCACTCGAGGCCCCCCGGACCTCAACCAAAAGCATCAACACATCCTAAAACCTCATTCAAACTTGTTCCAATCATCAAAACATCTCAAAAAACATCAAATCACTCAAAACACATCAGATTCAAGCCTAAGTTTCCAAATACTTCCGAAATACACTTTCGATAAAAAACCCGGCCAAACGACGACCGAATGACTTGAAATTTTACACACACATCCCAAATGACATAACAAAGCTACAACAGCTCTCGAAATTCCATTCCGACCCTCGGATCAAAATCTTATCTATCAATAAAAAATTACCAAAATACTAACTTCGCCAATTCAAGCCAAATTCCACACCGGACCTCCAAAACCAATTCCGATCACACTCCTTAGTCATAAATCACCCCACGAAGCTAACCAAATCATAAAAATTCCAATCTGAGCTCACATACAAATAAATCAACTCTTGGTCAAACCTTTCAGTTGAGACTGTTCTTTCAAATTCATACTGATTTCCGAGAAAACCAAAACCAACAATTTACATCAGTCATAATACATCACACAGGGCAAGTCATGCCCGAGAACTGGTAGCCAGAGTGCAAAAGCTCAAAATGACCGGTTGGGTCGTTACAATAACCTCCATATAAAATACTAGATACTCTTGGTACTCCTATTATTTGATTTACGATACTTAGATAAGTTTCTCGTGAAGCAACACTTCTTTTTTCTTAACATATCAAGGTGCATTGAGTGTGCTTACAAAATAAAGTAAAAAAGTACAATAAGTGCTTGTGATGACCCCGCCGGTCATCTCATGAGTTACCAGTCTGTTTCCCCTATTTCTGCTCCTATTTGCTTTGTTTATCTGTGTTTTGAGGTATCGGGTTTGTCGGATTGAATCCGGATTAGTTTTGGAGAGGTTTGAGACACTTAGTCTCTTTTAAAAGGGTTAAGTTGGAAAAGTCTACCGGATGTTGACTTATGTGCTAGAGGGATCGGCTGTGAGTTCTGATGGTTCGGTTAGCTTCGGGAGGTGATTTGTGACTTAGGAGAATGATCGAAATGGGTTTTGGAGGTCCGGAATAGAATTAATCTTGAATTGGCGAAGTTAATATTTTGGCGATTTTCGGTTGATAGGTGAGATTTTGATCCGAGGGTCGAAATGGAATTTTGAGAGTTATCGTAGCTTCGTTATGTCATTTGGGATGTGTGTGAAAAATTCAGGTCATTCGGACGTGGTTTGGTTGGGTTTTTGATCAAAAGCATGTTTCGGAAGATTTTAGAAACTTAGGCTTGAATCCGATGTGTTTTGAGTGATTTGATGTTGTTTGAGGTGTTTGGATGATCGAAACAAGTTTGAATAAGGTGTTAGGATGTGTTGGTGCTTTTGGTTGAGGTCCCGGGGCCTCGGGTGAGTTCCGGGTGGTCAATCGGACCATTTTTGGAGTTTGAAAGTTGCAGAAATTTCAGGTTCAATGTTGCTGGAAATTAACCCTTCGCGATTGCATGGGGTGTATTGCGATCGCGTAGAAGGATTTGAGGAGGTTGCCTAAGTGTTATTCGCATTCGCGTAAGGCTGGGGAGCTGTGTATTGCATTCGCAAGAGGGAACTCGCGATCGCGTAGGAAGATGGGTTGAAGGTCAGTTGTGTATCGCGTTGCATAGATGGGATCACGTTCTTTAAGGTGTAAGAGGCAGTACATCGCGTTCGCGTGGTCCTGGTCGCCTTCGTGTAGAGTTATTTTTGGGTAGTTAAAATTTTTTCTTCACGATCGCGAGGCTAGTGCCGCGATCGCGATGAAGGAAAACCAGCGCTGGGCAGAATGTTATAATTTCATTTCATCCGCGATTTTGTGTCTATTTTCACCCATAGTTAATCATTTTGAGAGCTTCTTGGTGGATATTAAAGAGGGATTCAAGGGGAATCGATTGGAGGTAACATTTTTGAACTTAAAACTCGTTTCTATTGTAAAATCTACATAGAAAATCATGGAACTTAAGCTAAAAATGGAAGAACCAGGGATTGAGATTTTGGAATTTTAATTTGGGGATTTGGAGGACCAATTGGGGTCGGATTTGAGAACTTTTGGTATGTATGAACTCGTGGGGAGATAAGGAACCCGTTGATGTAAAAATTTCTGAGTTTTGAGAAGTGGGCCCGGGACTCGGGTTTTGCTAATTTCGGAATTTTTGGTATTTTTCGAATGTTTTTGCTTGGGCTTTGTTCCCTTAGCATATTGTGATGTATTCGTTCTGGTTTTGGATAGATTCGACGCACGTGTAGGCCGATTCGAGGGGCAAAGACGTCGCGAGCTAAAGATTTAGCGGGTTTGAGGTAAGTAATGAATGTAAATGATGTCCTGAGGGTTTGAGACCTCGGATTTGCACATCGTAGTGCTATATTGAGGTGAGGCACACACTCAATGACGAGCGTGTGGTCGTTTACTATTGGGGATTGTGATTTAGTCCATCTCGATTGATGATTTTACCACGTATTTGACTGAAACTTATTTGTTATCATCACGATTTGGGCTGATTGCCATATTTGGGCTTCATGCCAACTATTTGAACCCTTCGGGGATTTTTATTACAATTTCTTCACCTTTTTGACTTATTAATTGAACTCAGACATGTTATTTTCTACTATTTTACTACTTAGCTATTTTCACTCAGTTTTGAGACTTAAATGATGTTTTGGGCTGAGAAATACTATTTTACTAATGCCCGAGGGGCTTGTGACTATTTTTGACTGAGTAAGGCCGATGGCCTAGTTATGAGGAAACACTGATACTGATTTGAGGCTGAGGGCCTGAGATATGTACGCCATGAGGTGGCTGGCTGAGGGCCTAGACTTGTTGCCACGAGGTGGCTTGATATTGCTCTTGGACCGTAAGGGGCCCCTCCAGGTGTCTGTACATCCCCAGTGAGCGCGGGTACCCATTGTGATGTGAGATTGAGCCAGAGGGGCTGGTATTGTTCTGAGATTGAGCCCGAGGGGCTAGTACTATTTTGAGTTTTTGCCCGAGGGGCGTAATTGCTGATACTGTGCCCGAGGGGCAAACTTCTATTTGTATCTACCTGTTAATTACTTGTTTTACTTGTTGAAAAAGGGATTTTACTTGATTCTTCACTAATTTACGATTTTTAAGTGATTTTTTTACTGCTTCATTATAGAATACTTTGTGCTTCATGTGATTTCTTATCTTCAGTCATTATTTATATTTGTTACTCACTAGGTCGGAGTACTCACATTACTCCCTACACCGTGTGTGCAGATTCAGGCATTGTTGGTACCGCTCCGGAGTGTTTATTCCTCCAGTCCAGGCGGTGTTTCAGAGACTACGAGGTAGCTGTTGGCCTCCGCAACCCCCGTGCCTCCCTTATCTTATTATTTTCTATGTCCTTCAAATAGTTGTATCAGATACTGCACTTAGTAGACTTGCATCAGGATTTGTAGTTGCTCATGACTGATGACACCCCGGTTAGGGTTGTGTCGGGCTGGTTTCCGTATTTGCTTAATCGTATTTCCACTATTTCGTGTTATTAAACCATGTTTAGACTATCATTATGTTATTTAACTGTTTAAAATAAGATTTGGTTCAATTGGCTGGCCTTGTCTTCACGAGAGGCACCATCACGATCGGGTTTAGGGTTAGGGTCGTGACAGTGCTAATGTAGATGTCCAGGTTCTTCAAACCTTTTTTACACCATTCCAGTCTAAGACTTTGCTAACTGAAGGGAATACATCACGATTTTGACTGATTGGTTCTCTGGCAATTTTTTTTGAGTAATTTCTACTTAGTGTTCTCGCGCTCAAATAGAAATTTTTTCGTGTTTGAAATGATTACCTGATAACAACGAGGCATCCAGATAAAAAAGAGACATATTATGCATCTTTTTACAGTCAGTTTCTTTTGCTATTTCATTTCTTGACCTGTTCGAATAGTGATCATTTGATTTTTTTACTTGAAGCTATTTGTGAGCGATTATCTCTTCCAGATTGCTTCATTCAACCTAAAACACTTCATTTTTAACTAGGCTTCACGTTTTTGGTTTTCTCAGTTATTTTACTGTTTTGCAGTTTTTTTCGCTCTCAATTGAAATGACGTGTAGAGACAATAGCCCCCATGATGACATTTATAGCTAAATCTGCCGTCAAGATTTTTTGCGATGCGAATAGTGTCAATTGACAGTCTGGCAGTGAACAGTTCAGAACTAGATTCCATCTCATCTCATATTGCCATTGTCGAGGAATCTGAGGACACTTCATCTTCAACTGAAATTGCTGACGGAATTCAATCTTTGTCACATACAGAACTATCCCAACATCGCATATGCCTAGATAGTGAAGGTGTTAATTATGCGTTTAGTTATATGTAGACCCATTCAGGAAGATATATTTCTCAATGGTAAAGAGTTCTTTTTCGACTACGTGATTGTAATTACATATATATTTAGAACTGTTATTTTTTACTATACTTACGCTGAAAGTTTGGTGACTGACTTTTAGGAGAAGATCTGATTGCACAATGCCACTGTAAAGAAATCCAAAAGTATGTCCATAGATCATGTCTTGATAACTAGATATTAACCGAGATGAATTGTCTTTAGTAGCAACTCCATCAAGATTTAAAATGAAAAAACATATCCACTCAATATTGACAAGATAACAGAATATATAACAAAATATAATATTGTCCATGTTGGGCCCGGGCTAACCCCACTAGTATATATATGTTTGTGAGGCGGCTGGAAAAGGCACCAGAAAATTATTGTGCCAGTGGGATTACACTGCACGATTGACTTTCTTTGGATATGTTATCAACATTTTGCTGCAGCAGCAGATCATGAAATAATACAATGGAATATTCTAAGAACCTCTTTCTCATTTAATTATTATTGTTTTCCTCTTCTACATTATTTGACAATGTATGGATTAGAATATCTCCGAGGACCACCAGACGACAAATTTTATTTCAGGTAAGAATTTGTTATCGGTGATATCTTTGTATACGGTAAAATACATTATACTAAGTGGTCGCTAAGAAAATGAAACGTGAAACCGAATGCAACTATCTCATTTGTTATCGGAAGGAATCACGTTCATAAAGAGACAATAAATACCCTTCGTCCGGTGACATTAATGAAGAATACTCCACAACATTTAGTGTATTGTCCATCACAAAGAATTTGTCATTTATGTTCACCGTTACACATTCATCATTGGACCTCATAATTGACATTAAAGAAGGGCACGATCCTAGGACCTTGTTCTCTAAACGTAGCTATAAGTAGTGAGCTCCGCTATCATTATAAAGGACATAGTTTTTCTGACAAACTGATACTATAATCTATTCAAAGTTGTATACAATTTTATCTTCTTACTATTTGCTCTTATAACTATTTCGCCCAGAGGCCTTGCTACCGGAATCAGTATTTATGCTATTTCGTCTTCATATCAAGGCTAAGTGTTACATATTTATTCAATTATTTCATTGTTTCAGGATCAAATTAATTCACTTATCTAGAAAACCACGAATAAATTCAACTGTATCGTTTTACAGGTAAATAGTTTGGCGCCCACTGTGGGGCCTAGACAGCCGTGTAATTAAGTTGTTCCTTGCCTCTTTTACTAACATGTTTTGATTATTTGTCTTATAAAAATCATAAAAAATGGTAGATAACAATGTTAACAACACACAAAATCCTGAGGTTCGAGGAGACTACCTCATTTCAAGGATTCAATCAGTGACACCCACAATGAGGGAAACGATGCCATGCCGATCCATAACAGGCGATACCGCAACATGTTCGGGAGGCGACTCTCGATGATGCTAGAGAGGAACATGTTGTTGATGCGGTAAGGGTCCTACAAGAGCAACAAATGATCTTTCTAGGCCACCTCACACGACATGATAAGGTTATGATGGAGTTGAAGCAGGCGTTATCGGGGGCTTCCAATAACGGGAATAGACGAGATCCAGTCCTTCCCGGCGCTACCGCAAATCAAACAACATAGAGGATCGATAACAATACTCCGAGGGGCGAGGCTGGTTCCGATGGAGCTAAGGGGAGTAGATCCGGCCCCAATAACTAAAATAATCCCTTCAAGAATGAACTTTCACAATTTGTGAGAGAAGAGAACGCACGTATGGACCAAATCCCGGGTGCACCACCTGTGCTGAAAGTTCCGGACTCAAAGAAGTATACTCAGTTGTCGTACAAACCAAGCGCAACACGAGAATTAATCTTGAAGCGGTTTGAAATGCCCGACATGCCAAAGTATGATGGAAATTCAAACCCTTAGGAGTATATTATCGCCTATACAACAGCAGTGAAAGGGAATCACGAGATTGAATCTGTTTTGCTGAAGAAATTTGGAGAGACTCTCACAAGGAGAGCCGACGTAGTATTCACTGTTTCCCGAGCATTCCATAGATTCCTTTGAGATGCTCGCAAATTCTTTTACTAAGGTACATGCCGGGACCAAAAATGTGTAGGCGCGAAAGGCTAACTTATTCAGAGTTGCACAAGGAGAATCTGAGTTGCTGCGAAAGTTCATTACCCCGTTCCAAAATGAGAGGATGTTGCTCCTGGCTGTTCCGGATGAATGGGCGGCTGAAGCATTTACCAAGGGACTAAATCCGAGAAGTTCAGACGCTTCCCAAAAATTGAAGGAAAGTTTCCTTGAGTTCCAAGCAACAAATTGAGCGGATGTCCATTGTCGGTACGAGTTGAAAATAAGGATCAAAGATGATCAAGTTTATTTCCCATCGTTGGGAAACGGACAGGAGAAGAACAAAGAAAAATCAAAAATCGATTTTGACACGGACACACGGTCTTCGTGGGACCAGTTTTTGCCATATGAACGGACTGAAGGCCGTGGCAGAGGTTTTTGATCAATAGATAGATTCGCTACCGGTAGAATTCTGATCGCGATCGGAATAATAGATCATTACAGGACAGGGAAGCATCATGTACGTGGGTTTCATTGTTAATGTAGCAGAGTTGGTATCAACTATGAGAAACATCAAATAAGTAGTTTCCAAAGCCAATGAGATCCGATCCCATCCAGAAGGATCCTAACTTATGGTGTGAATACCACATGATGAATGGACACCGGATTGGGGACTGCCGACATCTCCAGGAAGAAGTGGCGTCACTGTTGAAGAATGGTCATCTCAGAGAATTCTTGAGTGACCGAGACAGGAACAACTATGGTCGCAACTAGGACAACGTGGAACTCTCGAAATCACGATTAGATCCCCCGCGCCAGACGATCAACATGATCTTCGGAGGGGGGGGGGAGGCGGGGACGGGATCAATGGGGTCACCTTCTTGACAGCAAAAAAGACGAATGTATCAGTAACCCATAGCAAGAGACTCCGGGAAGTTGCCGAAGAAAATATCACTTTTACAGAGGAGGACGCAGACGGATTGCTGCTACCGCACAATGACGCATTGGTAATTTTCTTAAATGTTCCAAATTTTAAATTAAACGTGTTCTAGTGGACCCGAGAAGTTCGGCCAATATTATATAATGGAGAGTATTGGAGCAATCTAAACTCACCGAAATCATCATTTAGGCCGTAAAAATCCTCACCAGATTCAACCTCGTGTGCAAGACAAACCGAGGATAGATTTTGTTTCCCACGAACGCCAAAGAAGTGATGAAAATGACTCCTTTTGATGTGGTAGATGGTGAGTGAGATACAATATTATTATAGGAAGACCATGGTTACACGATACGAGAGTTGTACCATTAACGTATCATCAGTTACTGAAATTCCCAATGCCCAAAAGAATTAAAAAAATAAGGGGCGACCAACCGGAGTCAAGGGAGATGAATGCGATTTCGATCTTCAGTAGAAAAGGGAAGGAACACGCGGCTTATAAACTATAGGAATTGGGGCCTGCTCCCGAATCGAATGATGTTAGCCCGGGGGTAAAAATGTTAGAATCCTATCAGGTACCAAGGTATTTCTAGGTACCAGAAGAAATGGATGCAACAAAATCCACGGCAAAAGAGCTTGAGCAAATTGCATTTTTCGAAGAATTCTTGGAAAAGAAATTCAACTTAGGGATAGGACTACACCTTGAGCAAGGAAATTCCACTCCGGTAAGACAAAAGGAACGCATGAGGCCAGGAATAAATTCGTCAAATAAGAGGTAACCCACTTACTTGATATCGGTTCGGACCGAGAGGTAAAGTATCCAGAACTGCTAGCTAATGTAGTCGTAGTTCCGAAGAAGAATAATAAATTTTGCATGTGGGTAGATTATAAGGACTGGAACAAGGCGTGCCCAAAAGACTCGCTCCCACTGCCAAATATCGATCAAATGATTGATGCGACGGTTAGGCATGAGTTAATGAGTTTCCTCAATGCTTATTCTGGGTACAACCAAATTAAGATGAACCTGAAGGATCAGGAAAAGTCTTCGTTCATAACAAATTTCGGCACATATTGCTATAATGTGATGCCCTTCGGGTTAAAGAACGTCGAAACCACTAATCAGCGACTCGTAAACAAGATATTTGAAAAATAAATAGGGAAAATTATGAAAGTTTACACAGATGATTTTCTCCTTAAGTCATGGAATGCAGGTGATCACCTTAAGCATCTGCAAGAAACTTTTGACATCCTAAGGAAGCTTAAACTCGAGAAATGTGCGTTGGAGGTCAGCTCTGGCAAATTCCTAGGATATTTGGTATCACAAAGAGGGATTGAGGTAAACCCCAATAAGATCAAGGCCATCAAAGACATCACGGACCAGCTGTCAAGCGTGAAAGAAGTCCAAAGGCTCACGGGGAGATTGGCATTTTTGAGCAGGTTCATTTACCGGTCATCAGAAAAATGTCATAGTTATTCACACTGCTCAAAAAGAAAATCAACTTCGAATAGACCAACATGCTTTGACAGATTTGAAAAGGTCTGTTACTTCCGAAACCAAAGAAGGTGAAACACTGTTAGTCTACCTCGCTGTCTCGAAAGTAGCGGTAAGTGAAATTTTAGTCCGTAAGGATGAAGGTAAACAATCTCCCACTTATTACTTTAGTACAATTATAATAGGAGCAGGAACTCGCTGCCCGCATTTGGAGAAGCTGGCCTTAACTCTCGTAGTCACCGCTCGGAAGCTGAGGCCTTACTTCCAAAGTCACCCAATAGCCGTGGTGACCACTTTTCCTCTGCGGAACATCCTTCACAAACCCGAACTCTCGAGAAAGTTGATCAAATGGGCAGTCGAAATGAGTGAGTTCGACATAGAATAAAACCCAAGGACTACGATTAAGTCACAAGCCTTGGCTGACTTTGTAGCCGACTTTAGTCCGGGATTGCTGCCTCTAGCAACCAAAGAGGCAGTAATGGTGTCACAATCGACATCGGAAGTTTGGACCTTATTTATGGACGAATCCTCCAACGTAAAAGGGTCTAGGCTTGGCATAATATTTAATCACGCCTTCAGGAGAAACCCTAAGGTAAGCCATCAGAACGATCCCTTTAACTAACAATGAAGCAGAGTATGAGGCTTTGATTGCAGGACTCGAACTAGCCTGGGAACTAGATTTCGAGGTCATAGAAATCAAGTGCGACTCACAGCTGGTGGTAAATCAGGTATACGGGATCCTCAAAACCAAAGAGGAGAACATGCAGGAATACGTGATAAAGGTCCGGGTTCTGCTGGCTCGATTTTAAGAGTGGTCGATTACTCATATCCCAAAGGAAGAAAATATAGAAGATGATGAACTGGCTAACCTCGGTTCATAAAAAAAAACAAAGGGATCAGAGTCCAGCACAGTAGTACAACTGATGCACTCGGTCCTGGGTGTAGATAGCTACTATAGGGTATATACGACTAATTTGGTATGGTAATGGAGGAATGAAATCATCGATTATCTCAAGTATGGGAAGCAACCTGAGGACTCCAAGGCATCCATAGCATTGAGCGCCAAAGCAACACGATACAATGGAGGTCAAATGTAGAGATAATCTTTCCACGACCCGTTGGCCCGATGCTTGGGACATCTGAAGCAAATTATGATATGCGAGAAGTCCACAAAGGGATATGCAGAAACCATTCGGGTACATATTCCTTAGTGCTAAAAATGGTAAGGATAGGATATTATTGGCCCGCATGGAACAAGATGCCAAAGCGTTCATACAAAAATACGATAAGTGCCAACTTTATTCACCACCGATACATCAACTGACAGAACCAATGCATTCGGTTCTGTCTTCATGGACATTCATGAAATAGGGGATAGACATCGTTGGACCACTGCTGTCGGCTCTAGGTAAGGTAAGATTTCTTTTGATTTTGATTGCTTATTTTTCTAATTGGGTGGAAGCAGGTCCTTATCAGAAGATAGATGAATGCGAGGTAGTGGATCTCTTGTGGGAAAACATAATTTGCATGTTTGGAATCCTAGAAGAGATAGCATGTGATACTGGGCAGCAATTTATCGGCGCAAAAATTACAAAGTTTCTCGAAGATTTGAAAATAAAAAGGATCACATATTCACCTGCCATCCAACCGCAAATGGTCAAGCGAAGTCAACGAACAAAGTTATTATACAAAACCTCAAGAAAAGGTTGGAAGCGGTTAAAAGTAAATGGCTCAAGGAAATACCCGGAGTTTTATGGGCATACTGAACAACGGCCAAATCAAGCACAGGAGAAACTCATTTTTCCTTTGTGTACGGAGTAGAAGCCTTAATTCCAGTGGAAGTAGGGGAACCCACCTTGAGATATTTACAAGCACATGAAAAGTCAAACAACGAAGCAATGTTAGTCAACTTAGAGCTACTCAATGAGCGTAGGGACTTGGTGCAATCAAGAATGGTAGCCCAAAAGCAGATAATGGAACGATATTATAATCGAAGAGCCAACTTCCATTATTTCAAAATAGGAGATTTGGCGTAAAGAAAGTAACGCAAGACATCCAGGAACTCTACGCAGGAAAGCTAGGTCCCATATGGGAAGGCCTCTACCGGGTTTTAGCTCTCACAGGGAAAGGTTCATATGAATTGGAGAATTAAGATGGATAAAAGTTGAAGAGTAACTAGAACGTGGCAAACCTCAAAAGATATTATTAATGATGAACATCACCTGTACTGAAAGTATGTGTTGCACTCTTTTTCCTTCATCCAGTTTTTGTCCTAATTGCATTTTTTTGGCAAGGTTTTTAACGAGGCAAAAACAAAAAGCATACTACGAAGAAAGATTAAACAACAATAATAAGACCTTTAATAACAAGGCACATGAGTGAAGAACCACGTGGACGGTTAGATAATCTTTCGCTCAATAACAAAATTTCTACTAGAACATTAAGTTTGCTATCGAACAAAGGTTACCCAGCAGCTCACAAGTTGTTAGATAGTCTTTTGCTCGATAGCATAAATTCCTAAAGGGAAGCAAAGTTTCTTACCAAGCATAAAATTGTCTAGCAATTCATTAGTGGGGTCCTCGAAGGTGCAAAACTTCTAGTGTTCCAATTCACATTCTTCGCATTTGAATACTGAGAGGTGGAAATGATATGAGGATAGGTCAACAATGACTACTACATCGACCGCTAAACGAAAACAAGAAACATTATTGTATCTCCGGGACCAGGGACTTCGTGGCCAGCCCCGTAGAAACAAGTTGTACAAGTTAGCCACAAGTAATGGCATTTTTTTTGCATAACGAATGCTTATGTACTTTTGAAAATGGAAGGAATAAAATATATACTTTTCATTTCAACCTTGTTTCCTGTCTAAACGATCAATTAACTTTGTCATTTGAAAGTTAAATAAGTACTTCAAATGCTAGTGCCGTAATGAACTTGAGACTTCCTCTTCAAGAGCACCGTAAACATAAGAGGGCCCTCTCTTATGAAAACCCTCACGTTAATGGGTTGATTTTGGAATAACTTATGCCCGGAATCAAAATACCTTCGGGGAGAAATACACCCGATGCCTTGCACAAAAAGACCCAAAAAGCAAACTTCTGCAAATTCTTATGAAAACCCTCACGTTAAAGGGTTGATTTCGGAAGAACTTATGCCTGGAATAAAAATACCTTCGGGGAAAAATACACGCAAGGCCTTGCAAAATCAGATGCAAATAGTAAAACTTGCGCAAAACGCGTAAGCAAAGATTAAAACCTGCATAAATGTTCAAACGAAAGAACACAGAAAGACTCATGCAATACCTGAGAAAAAGATGTTCTTATTTATAATAAACGTGCCAAAATGGCACAGATAGAGAAGTTGGGAAAAGAAAGGAAAAGCTAAATTGCTGCATCTCTACAGCCTAGAGGAAGAGAAGCGTCCGACACCCCAGAGGGAGTAGGTAGATCCACCGATGGATTAACATTCTGGCCCTTAATATTTGGCCTCCAACATCATCACATTCCGATTCCTCTTCAGTTCTCAAAAATTCAGAACCGGAACCCGAAGAACCAGAAGCATCAGGCTCTGTCGGGAGACAATTTTTAGCAGCTAACTCAAGCTCAGGGGCCTTTGCAATTTCAGCATCAAAGTCAATGATACCAGCTTTGGCCTCTTCCAAGTTTTTCTCCTCATACTGTACATAACGTAAGTTTTCTCAACAAGGAGGGAAGCCGCTCAGACTTAAACTCTTCTTTGAGTTGGGTTACATCGGCAGAAAGATTTTCCCAAACGAATCTAATAGACTTGAGGCAAACGTAAAGATCGCGGGCAGTAAAGCTGAAAGTTCTATTATGCTCAATGGTATTCTTATACTTTTTCTCAAATTGCGCATATTTCTTCCCCGTAGCAGCAAGTTCTTCAGTATTGGAATGCAAGGATGCATCTAAATTGATTAATCTTTCAACAGAGGCAACCTCACGATCGGATGCAGCAAGAACGACATTATAAGCTTCAACCCATTTGGCCTTAGCCTCTTCAAATTGAACCCTCAACGAGGCGATCTCTTGGTTAAAGGTTTCTACTTCTTGCTCGCTTTACTGCAAACAAGACTCTAACACGGCAGCCTCAGTAGCCTTGGTTTCCAGTTCTGAAAGGCGAGTAACGACTTGATCCCGCTCAACCAAAAGTTGATCCCGTGCGGATGTAAGATCTTCCTTTTCTCGGATCAATATTTGGAGGCCCTTGGAAGCAGGAAAGATGGCCCACAAAGAAAGAAAAGAAAACTCATGATATTTTTAGGCAAAAACAAAAGAGATAATAAATGAAGTAAAGAATGTACCGCTGCGCCGTTGTGCATGGCGTTGTTCAACAAGAACTCTTCGAGACAGCCTATATCCCAATCTTTCTCTAAAGCCAAATGCTTATGATAATTAGCAAGTTTCATCGGCTGGGATAGCAAGTTGCATCCGGTGGATACCGAGAGAGTAAAGTTCCTCTTCCTTTGCAGATCTTTAGAGGGGGCAGCATAATTTTCCCCCAAATTCCCATGAACTGGGGACTAGGAAAGAGGAATACCTTCTTCTTGGTCAGGTGCGACCAGTGGAAATGATAAAGCAGTTGCTGATGGAAGAGATGGTGAAGAAGGAGATGAAGTTGATGGCGAAGGAGGATGAGAAGCAGCTGCGACAAATGCAGTGCTGGTTGTTGGTTTCTCGCCAACCAAAGATGGATGGGATCCGGTACTCAGCCCCGCAATACCGGGCACGGAAAAGGGAGTTGGAATTTTCTACCATCTCAAACTCCCCCAAAAGTGCGAGACATCATCCTCGGTTGGTGTAAATAACTCAGCAGATTAAGCATTCTGTTGAGTTGATGAGGATCGTCAACTTCTATATAGAGAAGCTTCCCTATCACTAGCTTCTCCATCATTGTCAATCATCATGGTGTCTATGACCGGCTTGGGAGGAGGGCTAGTCACCACAACTTATGGAGACAACTCGGGGGTATCAGTCTTCGCCCTCTTATTCTTTTCCCCAACCATGGTGGAATGACTTCTTTTTTGTTGCATGTTCTCCGATCGAGGACTCTATGACAAAACACTTGTAACCGAAGTAGGCCCAAAGATACCTGTTCGAGTAAGCATCTCTTGAAGCAACCTCGCTGCATCAACAGGATCAGCCAAAACATTCTCCTTTGGGCAACAACCGAGCCCACGGGTAGTCCTGATTTCAGAAAGAAGGGAGAAGGAATCAATCAATTTCCTCACATAAAAAGCTTAAAACAAGATGAGTCTAAGTTACCATTATTTTTTGCCTTCCATCCGTATTTGAGATCCAGTTCTTTCCACATGCGGGTTTCAGGCGTAGTGACGTCTAAGATTTTCTGGAACCACTATTCCAAGCCTCCAACCCTAGGTGGAACTCATCGAGTTGCTAAAACAGGTGAAGGATGAAGGATCAATACGGATATAAAAAATCTCTAATGGAAGAAATATTAAACAAGGAGCTTACAAGAGCGATTCTATGCATCCGGAAAGGATGAAGCTTTTCCTGGAATAATGTCACTGGTGGCAACTGCAACAAATCATTTCATCCACCCACGGTCATTATCATCATCCATGCTAGCTAATAAAGCATGGTGGCAGCATTTTTTGAAACTAGTCATTCTCTCACGGAAGATTTTGGGGGAATAGAGATTCATCCCATGAGCTAAAGATAGCTCGTATCCCATTTCTTGTCACAAACGTCGAAGATAAGCAACCGTTCTCCACACAGAAGGACTTACTTGTGCCAAACACACCTGGTAGCAGAGGCAGAACTTTGTAATAACGGAATCAAGGTCTCTACTCAAAGAAAACACTCCCAAAGTAAAGGGATACATGTAAAAGTATGTAAACCCTCCTTGGGTAGGATTACTCACTCTATCAAATCAGGAGCAATAATGTCTGAATCATGACTACAACAATCTTCCTTCACAACAGAAATACTGGAAGGACGGATAGAAGAAGGGTATCTGCCAACGACTCACGTGCGAGGGATAGCCGAAGGGAATTTCTCTTCAAAGTCTTTTGTTGTAACAAGACTTCTAGGGGATAATTGTACCCACTATTAGAGTAACAACGTTCTCGACTTTGCTCTTTCCCTTTGAAGAGCCGGTGTTCTTTGAAGAAGAATCCATTTGGATAAAAGAAAGACTCTTTCATTTGAAGAAAGTTAAAGTAAGGATGAAGAACAATAAAGAAGGTTTTAGGAAGTTTGGAGATTTATGGAGTATGAGTGAAGAATATTGATGCGTATAAGCAAAAGTTTAGGTGGCTAAATTCATGACCATGATTATCTCGGTAACCGGCGAAGACGTCCGTCAAATCAACTGTCAGAAATTTTCCAGAAGGAATCATAGTAGTTCCCGCCAAAAAGAGTATTTCTACCAACTTTCCGGTGACACAAAGTTATGTCACTAGAAAGCTGAGGGACTATCTGTATATGGTAAAATACGTTATGCTAAGTGGCCACTTAAGAAAATGACACGTGAAACCGAAGGCAACTATCCCATTTGTTACCAGAAGGAATGACACTCATAAAGAGATAATAAATACACTCCGCCCACTAGCATTTAATGAAGAATATTTCACATATAGTGCACTGCCCGTTACAAAGAATTTATCATTTATGTTCACCATTACACCTTAATCAATGGCCCTCATAGTTGACATTAAAGAAGGGCATGGTCATATGATCTTGTTCCCTAGACGTAGCTGTAAATAGCGAGCTCTGCTATCATTGTACATGACACGAATTTTCTAGCAAACTAATACTATAATCTATTCAAAGCTCTATGCAACTTTATTTCTTACTTTTTGTTTTTATTACTGTTGCGCCCGGAGGCCTCGCTATCAGAATCATTATTTCTGCTATTTCGTCTTCATATCAAGGCTAAGTGTTATATATTTCTTCAATTATTTCATTATTTTATGATCGAATTAATCCACTTGTCTAGATAGCACGTATAAATTTAACTGTACCGTTTTACGGGTAAATAATCCTAACGTTTTGATTGTAGGGTTCAAAGTTATATAATACTCCTATTTGCGATTTTTAGGGATCTTATTAATAGTTGATACTCTCATCGTCTACTTTTAGTAAACATATTTGACTAAATACAGTTGAGAGTTTAACAAATTAATGAAGGCCTTTCATATTTAAGCTAAATACATGTAAAATTGCAAAATTATCTATTTAGATTAGTGGGAGTGAAGTTCCAAATGCCTTTTATTTTATCTCTCCTTATAGAAAAATGAACTTTCATGGCAAATGTCTGGAGAAAAAGAAGAAGATGTCACTCTTTTTTAGATAATAGATAAAAAAGTAGAATATACCACATAAAATGAAACCAAAGTACTCTTTCCGTCATCTCAATTTATGTAATGCATTATAATTGGGAATGGTGTTTAAGAATTCGAAGTTATGATGGGATTCGATAAGTTAGTAGCAGTGGTATGAGTCACCAGTAAGAGTGACAAACTGGCGAGTTGGGTCAGATATGGTTCGGGTCTGTACAGGGTCAAATTCTGCCCCTGGCTGTGGCAAAGACCCAGGATCACACAATGGTCGTAGCAGGGGTACGCCCCCAGAATGTCGGATCGAAAGCACATTCATGAGTCTCGTCGTCCCCTCGAGGACGCGCGACCTATTTTTATATTATTTTATTATTTTGAGGAGGTCCTCCTGTTATATAAAGGACGATCACAATGTTGTAAAGGGCAGATCCTTTTCTAATACAAACTCTCTCTATCTCTCTCTCAATCTCTCTCTCTCTAAATTATTACTCTCTGGAACACTCAATACAGAAAAAGTGATAAAAGATATTACACATATTTTCTAGGTCTAATTATATTTGATTACGATTTATCTTTGATCTATTTTTTGATTGTATTTGCTTGCAAAGTATTCATTAGCTTTCGAGTAAAAAAATTTAGCGCCGTCTGTGAGGTTTTCGGCAATTGAAATCATAGTCTGCACCTAGAATCTCAAGAACAAACCACCTTCCTTCACATCCTATCGATATAAAAAATGGCAAAAAATGACGCAAGATTGAAAGCAATAGCCGGTGTCACAGCCAACCTCATTGGCCCCCTCAATGAAGCCGGTAGAGAAAATATCTTGAGCACAACACCTGGCAGCATTCAAGAGGGAGAAATCTCACCCTTTCCATTTGAAGATCTGACGATCTTGCACGAAAAAGGAGCTTCCACGTCCGTGATCAAAGAAATTCCACCCCCAGTGATCAAGAAACTA
>MU700858.1:6464-56356 GCA_026770625.1 Nicotiana glauca | reverse complement strand
CTCGAGAAATCGCCCCAAAACAACGCTAAGAACCTATTGACGACTGATATCGCTACCACCAGCGAACACGATACTGTACGAACAAACAACAACCACTCCAATGACCAGACCAGCGATGGCACACTTGTAGCCATCCTAAAGAAAATGGAGGAAGTGGAAAGTGAAACTAAGGCACTTCGGGATTAAATGAAAGAGCATCAGGAAAGGGTGGACAAAATTCCCGGCGCTCCTAAATTACTGCCGAAGCGCGATGCGGGAAGACTCGTCGAACAACCCTACAGCGAAGAAGCTGCACCTCATTCGATCCGAAAAACCTTTAAAATGCTGCCTTACTTAAGAATATATGACAGGACAATGGACCCCGAAGACCACCTGGTCCACTATGTGACCACTGTGAAAGGTAATGATCTGTCGAAGGAACAAGTACCATCTGAACTGCTGAAAAAGTTCGGGGAAACATTAACAGGAGGGGCATTAACGTGGTACTCGCAGCTACCAGCCAGAACGATATCAACATTCAAAAAAATGGCGGATAAATTCGCCACCACCCATGCAGGAGCAAAGAAAGCAGAGGCCAGGGTCAATGACATCTTTGCCATCCGGCAAACCGCAGGTGAGGGACTCAGGGACTTCCTGGCCAGATTCAACATAGTTATGATGAGCCTGCCAAACTTATCGGAAGGCATGGCGGTAGCAGCCTTCCAAAACGGGCTGAGCAGAGATGGTTCAAGAGCAACCAAAAAGCTATCGATCCGACTCATGAAGTATCCCCCCACCACATGGGAGGAAATTCACAACGCCTACTGTGCCGAGGTACGAGCGGATGAGGATGACCTCAACGGACCAGCCCAGCGGCTCACGACAATATAGTCAGAAGCAAGCAGGGATCGGTGCAGTGAGGGCTGGCGAGAACAATCCTTACATTTCAACAATAAAAGGAATCAGCCTTACACCAAATCCTCGTATCCACCAGCACCCAAACACACAGAAGCACTACAGCAACATGTCACCCCATTCCGTAACGAAAGAGGTATGGCCCCTTTATTATCTGCCCATAACTTTTGTGTGTCTCCCTCGGAAATAGTGTACGCACTGGAGAAGCTGGGTACCAGAGTACAATGGCCGTAGAAAATGAAATCAGACCCTACCACAAGGAAATCAAATGTCCTGTGCGAGTTCCACCAGGAACGAGGACATAAAACCGAAGATTGCATAGGGCTACGACATGAGGTAGTTAGAATGCTGAACCAAGGATACTTGAGGGAGCTACTCAGCGAAAAAGGAAAGATAAATTTTGCACAAGGGCGAGAACAGCCTCAGGGGCCGCCAAAGCCACCTTCGCCAGCGCGCATCATCAATATGATCGTCGGAGGAGGTGACTATTCGGCAATCAATCACGTAAAATTCACCACCTCGCACAAATTAAAGCGAACAATCACCCACGAACAGTATAACGACTTCGAAGAAAGTATCACCTTCGATAAGTCTGATGCCGACGGTTTGTCTTTTCCTCATTATAATGCTTTAGTCATAACTTTACGCATTGCTGACACTGACGTTAAGAGAATCATGTTTGATGACGGAAGCGACGCTTGTATTATCCATCCAAGAGTCCTCGCTCAAATGAGGCTCGAAGATAAGATAATACCACGTTGCATAACACTAACTGGTTTTAACAATGCAGTGGAACGAACCTCCGGGGAGGTATCATTGTCGATTTTAGCAGGAGGAGTTACGCTGAAAACCACTTTCCACATCATGAACCAGGAAAAAGCCTACAACGCCATCATGGGACTACCATGGATACACACCATGCGAGCAGTCCCCTCAAGCTTCTACCAAGTGATCAAGATCCCCACCCCTTGGGGAGTGTTTAGCATTCGGGGCGAGCCGCGCATGGCACAAGAATGCTACCGAGTCACTTAAGACTGCTCACACACCAAACAGTTGAAAGGTGCAAGTGAGGAGGCATAGTAGTCAGCCGTGTCGGGGACTAAGGTCAACCCGACAACGGACGCCATAAAAGATCCGGATATCGTAGAAGCCTGCAAAGCAACGGTCGAGGATCTTGACCCGGTACAACTAGACAACACCGACCACACGAAGAAAGCCTACATCGGACACAGCCTCTGCGATCCATGTAAGTACCATGAATTCCTTACAAACCACGCGAATCTTTTTGCTTTCTCTCATTCAGATATGCCAGAAATACCGAAAGACATCGCTACCCACAAGCTAAACATTGACCCACTATATCCACCTATACGGCAAATTAGAAAGAAGTTCAACGCCGCAATCAACGATGCCGTCGGCGAAGAGGTAGATAAGCTACTGGCCAACGGATCTTTAAGGGAATCAAAATATCCCTAATGGGTCGCCAACGTCGTGATGGTCAGGAAGAAAAATGGGAAATGGAGGATGTGCGTCGACTTCACCAACCTCAACAAAGCATGCCCAAAAGACTCATTCCCATTACCCCACATCGACCAGTTGATCAACGCGACAGCGGGATATGAGCTGCTAAGTTTCTTAGATGCTTACTCCGGATACAACCAAATCATGATGGCCGAAGAGGACCAAGAGAAAACAACATTCATCACCCACCAGGGGACATATTGCTACAAGGTGATGCCGTTCGGACTCAAAAACGCAGGGGCGACATATCAAAGACTAGTCACCAGAATGTTCAAGCAACAGCTCGACAAGACCATGGAAGTCTATATCGACGATATGCTGGTAAAATTGGCAAACAAATAAGACCACCTCGACCATCTGAAAGAAGCCTTTGAGATACTACGACGATATGGGATGAAATTGAACCCAGAAAAGTGCACCTTCGGCTTAGTATCAGGGAAGTTCTTGGGGTTCCTCGTATCACAAAGAGGTATCGAAGTCAACCTGGACCAGATCAAGGCAATAGCCTCAATACCTGAGACCTTGAACAACAAGAAACAGGTACAGAAGCTGACAGGGCGAATAGCCGGCCTATCCAGGTTCATCTCGCGATCCTCCGACAGGTGCCATAAATTTTTTAATGTATTGAGAAAAGATCACGGACTACAATGGAATGAGGAGTGCGTCGAGGCTTTGAAAAAGTTAAAGGAATACCGGTCTTCGCCACCAGTGCTAGTCAAGGCGAACCCCGGCGAACCCTTGCTAGTATACCTGGCGGTGTCCGAGTCGCTGTCAACATAGTCCTTGTCCGTTACGCAATCTCCTATTTTACTATATAAGCAAAACCCTAGTGGACGCCGAAACACGGTATCCACACCTCAAAAAGCTCGCCCTAGAACTGGTCGTAGCTTCACAAAAGCTTAGACCTTACTTTCGGTGCCACCCCATAAGAGTCGTGACGACTTTCCCCCTGAGGAGCATCCTACACAAACCCAAACTGTCGGGAAGGCTCGCTAGATGGGCCATAGAGTTCAGTGAGCACGACATATCCTACCACCAAAGTAATGCCATCAAGTCGCAGGTACTTGCGGATTTTGTCATCGATTTCAGTACCGAGATTTTGCCGGAAGCGGAACTAGAGGCCATTCGCGCCACACCCGGTGCCAACCTATGGACCCTCTACACTGATGGCGCTTCTAATGCCTCGGGATCGGGACTGGGACTCGTACTCGAGGTCCCCACGGGCAAAATAATTTGCCAGTCCATACGATACCCCGAGATGACTAACAATGAGGCCGAGTATGAGGCTGTGATTGCAGGTATGAAGTTAGCCATCAAATACAGGGCTCGACGACTGATCCTCCATTGCGATTCTCAAGTTGTGGTAAAACAGGTCACCGGGACTTACCAGATCAAGGAACAGAGGCTACAGAAATATCAGTGAAAAATCCACAAGTTGGTGCCCGAATTCGACGAATGTCGCCCGGAACAAATCCCAAGGGCACAGAACATCGAAGCAGACGGCCTAGCCAAATTGGCCGTAGCCACCAATAACATCACAAGGGGAACATAGTCACCCTACTCCATTCAGGCATAGATCACACTGAGGTACTCTCTTTAATCTGACTTAGGACTGGCGCAACCAGTTTATATACTATTTGCAGGACGGAACACTCCCATTCGACAAAAAGGCAGCCAAAAAGCTCCGCGTACAGGTAGCTCGATACTGCCTAATTAACCACGACCTGTACAAAATAACATTTGGCGGACCCCACGCTAAGTGCTTAGGGCCTCACCAGACAAAGCAAGTACTCGAAGAGGTACACGAGGGTCACTGCGGCGCACACACTGGTAATCGCGCTCTTGTCCGTTGCATTATCCGCGCCGGGTAGTACTGGCCCACAATGAAAAAGGAGGCAGCAGAGTACATTCGCAGATGCAAACAATGCCAAAAGTACGCCCCCATGATACATCAACCGGGAGAGCCCCTACACTCGGTAACATAAGCTTGGCCCTTCATCAAATGGGGAATGGACATAATCGGGCCCCTGCTAGCAGGGCGAGGAAAGGTACGATTTCTGTTAGTTTTGACAGACTACTTCTCCAAGTGGGTAGAAGCAGGTGCATAAGCCCAAATATGCGAACAAGAAGTCATCGCCTTCATATGGAAAAAATCATATGTAGCTTCGGCATCCCCAAAGAAATCAGATGCGACAACGGCCCACAATTTATTGGCAAAAAGATAACGGAGTTCTGTGACAAATAGCATATCAAAGGGATACTCTCCACGCCATATCATCCCGCCGCCAACGGCCAAGCTGAAGCATCCAACAAAACTATACTGAACATTCCGAAGAAGAAACTAGAAGAAGCTAAAGGGCTCTGGCCCGAATTACTACCAGAGGTACTCTGGGCGTACCGGACAACACCCAAATCCAGTACAGAAGAAACACCGTATTCACTGGTCTACGGAACCGATGCGGTTATACCGGTCAAAATCAGAGAACCGAGCCTAAGATACTCACACACCAGCGGACCAGACAATGACATGGGAAGGCTTCAAGACCTCGATGAAGCCGAAGAACGAAGAGTTATGGCCCACATAAAAATGACAGCTCAAAAGCAACAGGTCAAAAGGTATTACAACAAAAAAGCCAAAATACGACCACTCAAAGTAGGAGACTACATCCTCAAAGCCAAAATTTGGCGTCAAAAGACTCGAGCGAAGGAAAACTGGGCACCAATTGGAGCGGGCCATATAAAATCACAGCAGACGCAGGCAAAGGAGAATTCCGGTTAGAAACAATGGAAGAAAAAACACTCCAGAACAACTGGAACATCGCCCACCTCAAATACTTCCACTTTTGAAGGGCATCTCCCGAGTCGTACTCTTTTTCCCTTACCCAAGTTTTGTCCCAATTGGGTTTTCTCGGGGAGGTTTTTAACGAGGCGGCGAAGGAGACACCCAGGGGCGCATGGAAATAGGTTTATCATACCAGCCAGTCGACACATCTCTCCAGACCGATATAATAAAGGGACTAGCCTAGTTACCTTCCCCATTATGTAAGCGGCTACGGCCACCTTCTCCATTATGTAAGCGGCTACGGCCACCTTCTCCATTATGCAAGTGGATACGGCCACCTTCTCCATTATGTAAGCGGCTACGACCACTTTCTCCATTATGTAAGCGGCTACGGGCACCTTCTCCATTATGCAAGCGGCTATGACCACCTTCTCCATTATGTAAGCGGCTACAGCCACCTTCTCCATTATGTAAGCGACTACGACCACCTTCTCCATTATGCAAACGGCCATGGCCATCGCCAATAATTGTCGACCCCGCTCGACGACGACAGATAAATACTTCAACGATAGTTGAAGTTATATCCTTTTGGGCCAAAGGTCATCGCCAATAATTGTCAACCCCGCTCAACGACGACGGATAAACTCTTCAACGACAGTTGAAGTTACATCCTTTTGGGCCAAAGGCCATCGCTAATAATTGTCGACCCTGCTCGACGACGACAGACAAACACTTCAACGACAATTGAAGTTACATCCTTTTGGGCCAAAAGCCATCACTAAGGACCGTCAATCCTATCCGACAGTAACAAACAGTGTATAAGCAAGGAACAATGCGAAAGGATAAGCAACACAAGCATAACTCTTTCACTATAACAAAAATTATGTACACTTAGTCCCACGAAGGGCTCCCATTACATTCCAAAAAAAAAATGCAAAATCTATACAAGTCCTAAGGGGCCTCACCAGGTTCGTCCTCGCCATCCGCTCGCCCCCCTTCTTGGTTATCATGGTAAGCCTCATTGAACCACGAGCTAGACTCAAGACGATTGACGTCCTCAGAGGCATAACCTTCTCGGTCGGGGGAATCGGAGCTGTACCCACAGGCTGCACGAGCGGCACGAGCCTCACACAAATGCTCTTGGACCTCCTCCTCAGAGGCACGTTCTGAGACAAGAAGTCTTTTATACATGTCCAACATAGCTTTAGCGTATATCGACATCTCGTGTGCATCTCGGGCCTCGTCCCCCAATCGTAGCTGGGCAGCACGCTTAATGACGTCAATCTCAACTGCCTTAGTTGCAAGCTCGGCTGTCAAAGCCGCCACCCTACCATGGAGGTCAGCTACCTCCGCCGCCACTCCGCGGCTAAGCTCCAACTCTTCCTCCCTCCGCTTGAGGAGCGATTCCAGCTTGCTATTATGAGCCACCGCCCTCATCAACTCTTCATCCGCTTTTTTGAGCTCTGTCGCCCTATGGTCTAATTGAGCCTCCCTCTGTTTGAGGCCCTCCCGAAAAATCTAGAATTGCGGATCCTGCTAGAAAAGATTCGCCACCGCTTGATGTTTGGAGCGACACCGTTTATATTTCTTGATCATCTTATCAAAAACGGTCGCTTTCTTCTTCTCGCGGCGCCTCCTCTCTACTTCCAGAACTAGGGTCTAAAAAAAAAGAGAAGAATGCATGTACATACACACCAGTCAGTACACATTAGAATCAACTACATAACATGCGGAAGAACGAAGAAGTTACCTGCAACTCTCTGAGATAGCTCTGCGTTGCTCACAGCACTCAGCATCTCGCGCTCAGGGGACGCACAAAGTAGGTCCATCTCCAATGCGGCCCGCTCGCTGTGCTGCAGCAAGTTGTAAACCTCAGGAATCATAATACGACGGCCAGATCCGTCTGTCGTCATCTCTACCAGCGCAGGGCCTTCCGCCGTCTCACCCGTGTTCCCACGGGCGACCTCAGCAGTTGGCCCCCTAGTTTTACCACCAACAAGGGGCAATGAAATGCCCCCGGCAATGCAAGTCGTGCTGGTACCCGCACTAGCACGTGTCTGGGTGGTCGGCCTCCCAGAACGGATGGCGTCGGCCATAAGGATGGGCCTAATCGGCTGTCGAGGCACGTTCCTCTCTCCGCCTCCTGTCGCCACCGCCTTGCCCATCATGAGCCTCCTTCTTTTCCTCTCATCGGGCTCCTCTCCCTCAGAAGGCTCGATCGCAGGATGTAGAGACGACGTCAATTGCCTCTCCTCACTTGAGGCTATTTCCGCAGGCGCTGCCGCCTGCAAAGAGGCTGCAGTCATCCCCTCCATAACAGATGCGTAAAGTATTTCCTGCACAGCTGGACCGACATCTGGTTGGGAGGAGGTGGGTGTTGTCGCCCTTCTCTTTGGAGCACTTCGACCTGTGAACAACAGCAATTTAGCTGACGAGGCTTATGAAAACGATTAACTAAAATCAAGAAAAATACCTGAAGGGCTCGCAGGGCCGTAACATTCAATGAACTCTGCTCACTTACGGGTCCTCTCCGCTAAAGGCAATAGATCGGATACCCACTGCCTTATATCGGTTATGAACTGAGGAGTGTGAGCTATCGCTGCAAAATCACGAAAACATTATAAGGATAGTGTAATCGGAACCGCTAAAGTCAAAAACAATGAGCAATTCAACAACATGGTGCCCCTTAGGTAGCTGGCACCGAATAGCTGCAATAGGTGGTGGACGGAGACCTCCGACCCGGCTAACTCTGCGTACGTAGACACTACCCTGCACGCCTTTAAGGTATACATAGTAAGTTGGGTAGGGCATATATTATAGAAACGACAGAGTTCTTCTGCCAAGGGAAGAAAGGGGAGCCCGTAGCCGATCAGGAAGGGGTATTCGTAGAATGTACAGCACCCCGGCCTGTGGGTATTCGCGTAGTCCTCCCCCGCCAGAACCATCTCTACATGAGTGAGTATACCATATAAATTGGCTTGTTTTAATTCAGACTTCTCCCAAGGCTGTTCGGGAGAATCTTTTTGAAAAATCCCTCCTAGCAAGGAGTTGTTTTGGGAGTACATTATCTACGGTGAGATGGGTGAGATCCTTCCCCTTCTCTCCTTTATTACCGCCGGAGGGAGGCGGTGCGTCGGTTAATTTATTACTGCGATCTCCTGAAGTGTTACCACGTTTAGATTTCGTCATGATTTTTGTGTAAGGAACGATGTATTACACCACCACGAATGTATTTTCACAAATGCTGTGGTTTCTTGTGAAGAGGAAGCACTTTCTTGAAATAGTCAGAAAACTTTTCACAGATGATCTAAAGTTAGGGTAAAATTGAACCCCCTCCCTATTTATAAGGTTGGATATTTTTGAAATCGAAAAGGCAAAACCCTAACAGGCGCGGGAAACAAGCATTAGAACACCCTTTGCATTTTCTCGGGAACATGCGTAATGATGACGCCTGCATACGGTGATGTCATTTCAGAAAAGGGTTTGCGTGCCAATATACCAACGGATTCAAATGGTCGCCCCTTTACGTCGTCACCTCCGAACCTGGCCAAAATTTTCCCAGTGTGTGGTTCGTTTATCCGTCCATCTGCGACGTACTTCGCTACGTCTCCAACGAACGGAGGGACTAATTGTATAGGGTCAAATTCTGTCCCTGGTTGTGGCAACGACCCAAAATCACACAATGGTCGTAGCAGGGGTACGCCCCTAGAATGTCGGATCGAAAGCACGTTCATGAGTCTCGTCGTCCCCTCGAGGACGCGCGGCCTATTTTTATATTATTTTATTATTTAGAGGAGGTCCTCCTGTTATATAAAGGAGGATCCCAATGTTGTAAAGGGCAGATCCTTTTCTAATACAAACTCTCTCTATCTCTCTCCCTCTACATTATTACTCTCTGGAACACTCAATAAAGAAAAAGTGATAAAAGATATTACACACATTTTCTAGGTCTGATTATATTTGATTACGATTTATCTTTGATCTTTTTTTGATTGTATTTGCTTGCAAAGTATTCATTAGCTTTTAAGTCAAACAGGGTCGAAAATATGTAATGAAAAAAACGGATCAATTATTGGACCCGATCCATATTTAATACGGATAAAAAATGGGTTAATCGGCGAATAATATGAGTTACCCATATTATCCATGACTTCTTGTATATGATCACTTTTTGGAGAATTCTTAGTCTCCCTAACTTGAGAAATCCCCAGTATGAGTCTTTACAAATATAAAAGTTAGATTCATTGGTTGCTCATTAGTTATCCCTTTTCTAAATGGATAATATGGTTCTTATTCATATTTAATCCGTTTCTAAAAATTTCATTATCTAACCTATTTTTTAGTGGATAATATGAATGGTTAACTATTTTTTTAACCATTTGGCCGCCTCACGAGTAAGATATAAGGTCCTTGATACAATAATGTAACATCATTAATTAACAGATTGACCCCTCACTTGAATTTAACCTTATACGATCGACAAATGTCAGTCGTAGAAGATAATTTCATGATTATATATAGTCCTGTCAAAGGTGGTGTCCACAAGTGAAAATAGTCTTTCTCTCCACTTATATGTTTTACGCGGCCGTTTGACTACCACAAGTGTAAACAACACTGTCTTTTCATGTTTCATGATTGGGAAACTTGTGTTCTATGGACTAAATTAAACTCTGAAACTTGGGACAACCAAGCGATATAGAGTCAATTGTGAATAATGTAGTATTTGTTCAGACTAAGATATTTGTTCAAACATGTAGTAGTGCCATTTTCCTCATACATTAATTCTTGCTTCCCCATACATCGACCTTGTGTCCAAGTACAAGGGATCGTTTAATGTGAAAACAAAATTATGCTAGTATTAGTTATACTGGAATTTGTTATTTTAATATTATTTTTTATTGACCGTTTGATATGTTGTATTAATTACGGGATTGTCAATTTTATTGTTTTATTATGAAATAACTTATTTTAGGATTACTATATCATTCCCTTGGTAGGTATACATTATCAAGATACTATTTTTACTTATGAGATAACTTATTCCAGAATTAGTAACCAAATAAAAGATAAGTCGGTACTAAATTTTTATTTCAAATTTAATTATTTTTACTTATCTATCATACCAATCGACCCCTTAGGGTTGTAAAATGTGAGACATGTTAGAATTAAGGCTTCAACAATCTTTCAGCGTTAGTGTCCTACTTTTGAAAAATACTTCATAAAATATTGGATAGACGCACAAAATTCTGAAGTCAATTTTTCATTTGTCCCCATCTTTCAATGGAAAACTTATGACCTAATTAATTCCGAGAATAATTCCATGTAAGAGGAATTTTTCCTCTTTGGTTACACTTACACATACTCCTTCCCGTCCTTTTCAGTTGTCATTATTTAAATAAATGGTCTAACATGGTTGTCATTTCAAAAACCAAGAAAGATTTAAGCAGTAATTTTTTTTAACCTATATCCCATAAATATATACTATATTAAAAGCGCGAACATCCTTAACAAAATATTGTTCGCCTTTTTATCCTTTAATAAAAATAGGTTTATACTAGACAAAATAGACATTTGATTATTTTTCAAAAAAATTAGGATTCTAAAATCACTAAAGTTATTGTTATTAATTATTTTCTTATTTAAACAATGTAAAAGGTCCTAATATTTAGGATTTTAAAAAACTAAAATTTAGTACTTATATTGGTGTGCAAGCGTTTACACGTTTAAGGAAGATTACTAACGAAGCATTAAAATATCTAAACTCCTTTTTGAGAACTTTTATAAGTGAGACATGCAAAAATACACATTTTGGTGTATATATAAATAGCCGAAACAAAAAGTGTACAAACATATTTTTTATTCAAATTATCGGATTTTATATATCAAAATTGTGGGGTATGTACTGTAGAAACAAGAAGAGTAACATAATAGAGAGTACATGGAGTTAGTTAGTTAGTGTACAATCATTACAGTAAGTTATTGGAAGAACTGTATGGTCCATCAATTAGTTACGGAGTTGATAATTAATCTTTCATTTATAAATACCAATGTACCGTTACATTGAATACACAGAAAAACACTTTTCTCATTTCTTTTTTATCAAGTCCTTCTCTCTGCATATATTTGTCTCATTTCTAGGGTTCTTCAGCTTAGTGATTCTTCGAGATCCTCAGTATAAAGGGTTGTTCACCTTGTGAGTTGTTGTACAATAGGAATCCTCAGCTGGGACATCTTAGAACTCTAGGCTGCTTGTGTTTTGCAAGGCAAGTATAGGAGACAGATAAGCTCATGCCTAGGGCCAAGCCTGCTCTGCTCATTGGATTCTCGGGCACTTAGAAATGTTATATTCTCTTAGATATTCTTACATAATACTTCTTTGTTAATAGAGTTTTTTCTTTCACAGAGGATGTCTTTCCATTCAAAGACACTCTATCTATCTCTCCTCCCATATTCATGCCCCCTTCATCACTTCCTAGTTGTGAAGTAGTATTCTTAGATATCAATCCTACTTCATACCAAATCACATACTCAACCACTTAGTGATCACTTGTCTCCTACTTTATCAGAAGTTAGGAATATCCCTTTATCTAATGCACTTTGATCGCTGCCTGCTCCGCACTACTAAAAAGTAGGAAGAGAAGCTCGCAGTAGCTTTTACCCGATTTGTGGGCCGGGATCGATTTCCACAGGGAGCTAGGAAGGGAGTCGAGTATCTATCTAGAGTGAAGTTGTGTAATTGTTCCAAATATCACTTCTAATCATTTTTGGCTTTTTCTTTAATAATCTACTATTATCAACTACTAAGTATAAATGCAACTAGATTATACTAAATGAGAATTGCTACAAATTATATCTAATAGATAAAAAGACACTAGGGTAGTGACTTTCACCTAGGTGGCTAATTGACGAGTAGTTGCTTCTAAGTCCCGATTGACATGTTTGGGGAAATATGCTATAACCGTTGCACGATTTTACCCACTCTCACACCTCTCGGTAGAGAGAGTGATTTTGCCCAATTGACTTTCTCAAGACCAATTGGGTAGGTAAATTTACTCAAACAACTAGGGTTCAAGTCGGGTAATTACTCTCTCGAGGTTTAACCCTTTAATTGGGACTATCAATTCTCTTGAGTCCATCCCAATTCCTTGTTGGGTCAATTTTGGAGACTTAGGCTCTCTTTCTCAAGAAGAACTAAGTCAACTTAGTACAAACCAGTGTTTGCAACCACTAATTCAAAAATTAAACCATAAAATTGACCCAAATAACAAACACCCATAGCCAATCTAGCCCTAAATCACAACACCCATCAATTACCCACACTAGGATTGAGCCACAACCCTAGCTAATGGGTTTGCCTACTCATGCTTGAAGATAAAATCAGAGAAATAGATGAAGAAAAATATATATTAATTAATTACTAAAGTAAATACAAGGTTTTAGTGATTAAAACTACGTAAAGGTGCCAAAAATGGCTAAGAAATGCCTTCTCACAAGCGCAACTACTGTACTGTAATATCTAATGCCATAAAAATGGAAAAATATTCTATTTATACTAAGCTAAAAAAATTGGACAAAAATACCCATGCAGGGTCAGTGCGGACCGCACAAAATGGTGTGCGGCCGCACTAGGCTCTTTGATTCTGAAAAATCAACTCTCTAAACTCAGGCTCCACGGACCGCACAAAATGGACTGCGGCCGCGTAGGCATCTAGCGCAGTCCGCACAAATACGACCGCGGACCGCATAGGCTTGAAGCTAGGAATTTGACATCTCTTTGAAGTTTGCTTCCGCGGACCGCACAATATGGTAGTGCAGCCGCGCTGTCCTTAGTGCGGACCGCACAATGTGTACTGCGGCTGTACTGCTTTAATGCCTTCAAATCCAGTCTCTGAATCTCCCTAGTACGGACCGCACAAAGTGTAGTGCGACCGCACTAGGCCTGTTTGTCCTGAGTTGTATTATCTTTGGTACTTGTGCAGGTTTCACTCTTTTTGAGCCGATCTTTGACATCTCGTCACATAGTTGATCAAACCTACAATCAAGCACAACTTATGAGCCTTTTGGGACTATTTTGTAAGAATATATAACCAAAGCGTAAGCAAGAAGGAGCATGAAACACGTCAAAATCGCTAGTTATCAACTCCCCCAAACTTAGCTTTTGCTTGTCCTCAAGCAAACAAAATAAGACCCACCCCTAAAGGGAAAATTTAAGAATTTTCAGCTATCCTAAAGTAACCACAACTAGCATCAATTGGGACTAACAATTGCCCTCAATACAAATGAGTCATTACCAAAATTTAACCTTTGAAAAACCATGGATCAAGTGTGACACAAGAGCATCAAGAGTTGACTCAACACATCAAAGAACTCTTTCAATTACTTTAGTCATTGTGGAACCCAAACTCACTCATCCTCAACTCTCCCTAAGAAACCTCATCTTTAGAATAGTGGCACACAAAACGAGGTTAATGGGAATTCACTCATCTCTCTCAAGGAAAGGTCACAAGTCCGGCTCTAGGTACAATATGCTTGCCCCTTATGTAAGTATCCACTAATGTAAGCTTCATTCAACTCAAGATCATATAGGGATTTTGTGGAGTCATTGCGAAGGCTTTTGGTTTAGGGTAGGTCATATTTTTTTTCATGTGAGTTCTATCTTTTCTTAAGCACTTCTTTTGATTCATTTGGCACAACTCACTTAACTCTTTGAGTCATTTCACTTCTTTCTAAGGGGTTAGAGAGACACATTGTCACTCTTTCTTATGCATTTCAATTCTTTTCTCCTTTTTTCAACTTTTCACACCTTTCTTTTTCATTGCTTTTTTTGAATCCCTTTTTATTCTTTTTTCACATTGAACTTTCTTTTTGTCCTTTTGCTTTTCTTTCTTTTTAATTGACTTTCCTTTACTTCACTTTTGTGCCTTTTTACCACTTTGTTGCAACTCGTCTTTCCCCCCAAACTTATACTTTTGCCATGTGCTAAAGGAAAGATTTGGGTGCTAAGAGAGTGTATCTTATAAAACGGGTATAGGCTTGTATCATGGTTCTTGAAATAAAAAGGTCTAAGGCTCAAAAGGGTTAACTAGGGATCATATTATTGGTAGGCTATGGAATTGTTCAAACTATTATTTGGATCAAGGAGAGCCTATAATCACTTCTCAAGTCAAGTTTCACCTAGGATTTTGCCTCAACAAACATTCAGAACAAGTTTTAGACCAATGGCTCGGGACTTGGACTCGCAATTCGATTTCTCACCACACAAGCTAAGGGATTGCTAAAGACATATAGTCGGGGGCCCACAACGACCTTAGATACGATTTGAGCACACAATGGTCCCAAAAAACCATTTGATGATTATCGACCAACGCAAGAGTTTCAAGGCCACAACTTTCACCATTCTAAACACAACATTTTGTCTTTGACATGGGATCAAAGGCAAATGGTCTAGGCCCAAGTGAAGCTTTTCTTGAGGTACCCTCAACTACAAACTACTAAAAACAAAAACAAAAACAAAAATAGACTCAAACCCTTAAGAAGGTTGTCACGCCATCTATCATTGGAAAGAGCCACTCGGTTCATACAATACTCCACCTTTGGAAAGAACCGTGGCATTAAGAAAATCAAAAGCTTATTGCAAACTTCGAAAACAAAAAGCTACGAATCACAAATAAGAAGCTAAAAACAAAATTTTTTTGCGGAAGATAGAATAAATATATACAAGAGGGGATTTGAATATACAATAGACGAGATAAATATATACAATGAAATGTAACTCTATATACAGACCTAAGGAAAGATAAAAAGTGTGATAAAACTAGCTAAATATAAACTTACATACAGACCAAATGAAAATCAATAAAGCATAAAATGTATCAATATATACAGTCATCCAAAAATATAGGGAGCACCCCCTCAAATAAACACTGGCATTGTCTCCAATACCAACTAGTCCAAAATAAGCACCAAAAAGATAGAGAAAAAGGATATAGAAGACTCCCTAAGCCCTGTCAATCTGCATAGGATCATGGGTGGTCCCTGGGTCCTCTGTGTGCTCGAGAACCTCAGACTGGTTCTTGGTGTCCTGCTGCTCAGCTGCTGGGACCTGGGCCTGGACCTGGACAGGCTCTGGATCTGGTATACCATGTGGCTGACTGGAAGAAGTCTCCACTGGGTCTGCCAACTGGATGATAGCATTGTCGGCTCTAGGAATCGTCCTCTTCATCTTCGGAAGCCATTGTGACTGCTCCGGCTGTTGCTCAGCTGCTGGAACTGGATTCTCAAACAATAGGTCTAAAGGTAGCTGGAATGCCTTCAACTTGTCAACATCTGCCTGCAGCTCCTTGACTAACTCTTTGGAGGCCTGTGTATTTTCTTCTGGTTCTCTAGAATTTCCTTCAAAGCATCCTCTATTGATTGTGGGACATGTGCTGGCTGAGGTGCCGACTGAGCTACAATAGTGGTGGTCAAGGTGGACAACTTGGATGAAGAAGTATACATCCAAATGTTGATACTCTGAAGCGTTTGACTCAATCGGTGGATAGTGATAGGATGGGCCCGGGAAGATGGGATCTCCGGGTCCGTTGATGTGGAAGGTCCGGGAGGCATCTCAGTAGAGTGGGGGTAGGCTTAGTGGGGACCTCTACCACAACTGGCTCTTCAGATTGTCTAGTTGGGGCAGAAGTAGGGGCTTTGTAATTTTTGTCCTTGGGGTTGTCATTCCCCTTCAAGCTGTACTAGGAGAACGGGGCTATCGCCTTGAACTTGACATCATAGGGCTTCTTGTCCACCTCCAAATCCCGAAAATACATAGAGAGGGTGTTGGGGAAAGGGTAGTTCCGATCATGCTCTTCTCCCACTAATGAGATAATGCAGGACATCACATTCCCCATATTTATGGGGTATCCCGCCATAATTGAAGCAACCAATACAGCCCGGTGGAGAGTAAGGGTCTGGTCATGTGTAGTAGGGTCCAACCGGCTACAAACAAAGGTCTCCCAACCCCTTGCCTCGAAGTTCAGGGTCCTTCGCAATATTTTGACCCTAGCAGTCAACCACTCAGGAACGGTACCTGAGATGGCCAAGTACTGAGCTAACCATGGACGGACCTCCTCGCCCATCTCCAAATTCACCAGATATAGAGTCTCATCCTCCTCATTGAAGCCCAAGTATTCACTTCGGTGTATCCCTTCAAACAACACAGTCTTGTTGCGAACCTTGGTCACTTTGGAGCCTTTTTTGATGTGGGCTACATTGCAATAAAACTCCTTGGCCATGTGTTCGTTGGCATCTATATATTTATCTAGAAAGTGTTCCCATCCCACTCTAGTCCTAAATTGCCTCTGCATATCAGGGTTGTGGGGTAATAGATCTTTGTCAATGAAACTCCGCTCCGGTATCAAATGTCTCACCAGCCACCACTCCCTAAACTTATGGTATGCTACCTGGCTAACAAACCTATCTTCCCAAACATCGGGCCTTCTAGTTCGGGAAATGCCTCCCACCTGAGGCTTACCACCTTTAGCTACCACCTCATCTCCCTGTACCTCCTCTTTACCTCCTTCTGCACCCTCCCGGGATAATGAAGCTGTGGGGTAGGTGGAGTCCTCCCCACTACGGGCTGCTGAGCCCTCAGATGACTCAGAAATGACATTAATTGGCCGTCGGATAATGGGTGATGGTGGGGGAGCGTCTCTCAACCTATGTCTCTCTGACCAGTCTTCCATGTATTCTGGCATGGAGTATGAAGAGATGTCCCTTGACGGTTGGTACTCACTCCCCGAGGAATGGAAAATAGCTCTGTCTACATCTTTTATCAGCTTCCTGGTCTTCTTTATGTTTTCCCAAGCTTGGGGAGTGAGTTTGATCATTTCTTTCCTTTTCCTCCCCGGGAAATTTACCTCTCCCGGGTTGTTTTGATCCTTTTCCTCCTCGTTGTTTAACCATTGTCTGCAAACATCATTCAATGTATTTGTTAGCATCAATCAATGCAGTTCAAGTTATTGCAGCAGAATAAACTGCAGACAGATTCTCAATGTTGCAGACAGTAGCAGAGAATGCCTAGTGGGGATCGCACAAAATGGTAGTGCGGCCGCACTAAGGCCACCGCGGACCGCACAAAAATGACCGTAGTCCGCACAGGTATAGGTTTCCAAAAACATAGCCTCTGAATCTCACCAGTGCGGACCACACAAAACCAACTGCGGCCACACTGGGCCAGTACAGACCACACAAAATGTAGTGTGGCCGTACTGAGCAAAAGTCACTTGGGCACAAGATAGCACCGCGCACCACACAGAAACGACAGCAGTCCGCACAACGTGCCCAGACATGGCACTAAGTTAGGGTTTGAGATTTTGTTCTTAAGTTCAAACTTTCACCTAATTTGGGTCCCTACTCAATTACCCAGTCCATTATACTCACCAAGTCCAAAAGAATCACCATTTAAACTAACCTAATCTAACAATATGAGAAATATGGAGAGAAAAAGAACTATAATGTAAGAAAAATGAAAATAAAATAAAATAAAACAATTAAACAAAGAAGAATTGAGGGAAATGTTACCAGGTATAGTGATGAAGTGCAACTAATCAATGTCAAGCAAGAATTAGGATGACGACGCAAAAGATGAACAGTAAAAAGTAGCTCTGAGGTTTGAGCGTGCAAAAAGGGTAAAAGGAGGGCTTGGGGTCTATTTATAGAGAAACCCCTGGGGCCCATTCTCACCTACTAGTGCGGCCGCACAAAATGGACCGCGGTCCGCACTGGTCACTTTTGTTCAATTCCAACTCAGTAACCCACCGCGGTCCGCACAAAATGGATCGCGAACGCAATGGTCCACCGCGGACCGCACCAAAACCGCGGCCGCGGTTGTGAGCACGTGATTTTTGCCTCACATGAATTACTCCCACAAAATCAAAAAAAAGTGTTTGTTTTATTGTTTGCAATTTTGTGAATTTTGTGGAATTTTCTATCATTATTTGCATTTATCCTTACATGTTTTTTGTTTAAATAAATAAAAATATATAATAGGTTGCGTTTGCATGGTTAGGACTTAATTTTACAATTCTCGAGTTAAGTAGTAAATTAATTATTTTACAAAAAAGGAAAATCATAAAGATGTGTAATTTTGTATTTGTTTAATGTCAAATTATGTGGTTATTTTATATTTTTAGTATTTAATTACTTGTAATAAATAGTATGTTAAGTAGAGTAGTATTTTAAGTCAATTTTGGTTTTTATTAATCTGAGTTAGGATTTTTTGGTTTTAATTTTGAGATTAATTTAGAAAGAAAATAAAAGGAAACTGATAAAAGAGATAGGAAGTAGGATTGGGCCAAATTCACCTGGCCGAATCAGTTTTCATACCCCAACACAGCCTAAATCACCCCTTATCCGGTCCAGTCGACCAAGCCATCCAAACGACGTCGTTTTGGCAGACTCAATCCAGACCGTCAATCTCATTAGATCGAACGGTCCAGTCCGTCTCCCAACTCAATGAAACGACGCCGTCTCAAGTGGGCTGATCTAAATAGTTCAAAGTCTTTCATCCAACGATCCAAAACGCACCCCACTACCCGTTCATCTCGCCCGACCCGTTCACATAAGAGATCAACTCAGTCTCTATTATGTCTAAATGATGTCGTTTGTGTTAAGAAATCGATCTAGGCCGTCGATCTTAATTGATCTAACGGTCTGGATTCAATCTACCCCCATGTATATAAATTCCCAAACAAACCCCATCCCCCTTAGGACCCCCGCGTCTCCAATCTGAGACCCCAAACCTTCCCCAAACCCTAGCCTGCCGCCACCCTTTTCCACCGCCCAAAACCCAGCGGCGCCGGCTCCGATGACCACCAAAATAACACCACCAAACCACCACAACCTCCTCATCCCTAATACACTATAGTTTCCCTCAAATCCCTATAGATTGGTTCGAATTTTAGATCAAAAAATCTGACCAAGAACCCTAGTTTTCCCAATAAGCTCAAATTAACACCCTATAACCCCCATGACGTCCCCTTACCAAATTCATACCCCTTTACCTTCGAACCAAGCCGAAACTGTTCGAATTTCAAATCCAAGAATTCGACCTTAATTCCCAATTCAGTTCGGATGGGCTTCATGAAGAATCTAGGTTGTAACAACTGTTACTCGCATGTTTTCACACGAAAACATGCGATTAATGGTTGTTCCTGCCAACAATCGAAGGAGATTTCTTAAGGCTTCGACGACTCAGATTGGTTTCTAGGTAAATTTTATTTATGTATGTTTAGTTTAAACAATTCATCTCTCTTGTTAGTTTTGTTTTGGTCCTCTATTCCTGTTTTTTTCCTCTTCATATTATATTTTTCTTTTTCATTTGTTCTGTTGATTTAATGATAACGTGAACTGACTTATTTGCTTAATTAGTTTGTTTAATCAGTTTGTTAGCTTCTGTGTTGCCATTATCATCTGCCCTCAGAATTGTTAGGCTTCCAATAGGTTTTCATTTTTCTAGCTTGAAATCAACATGTTACCAATTTCCTCTCATGTGCATTCTATTTGACATTCTGATTTTCTCTTGGAAAATTGATGCCATTTATTTCCATTTGCCTGAGTACTTTAGCCTGTAAATGTTAGGAATTTTAGAGGCCCTAATTGAATCATTAGAAACTCACGAGGGTAACTTAGGTAGGTTAGCCTAAAGGAATCTCACCGGGTAACACAGAATTGAAAAGGGGGATAAGTAGTGTAGATAACACTATGTTTAAGCACTTCTAATGTTAGAAAAACAGAAGTAACATGGGTACCATATTACAAAGGTTAAGGGGGAATTGATTAGAATATATTATACCCCATATCAATTGAATTAAATAATGGGAAAACGGAGTAGTAGTAGAACTGGCATTTTGTTTAATAGCTTGAGAGTGGAAAGTCAGAAAGGAGATGGGGATAAATAGTTTCTTAATTGAAAAATGCTCTTAAGAGATGGAAAAGGGGCTGATTTTGTTGTTTAAATAGACACACACACATCAAGGGGAGGAGATCGAAAATACACAAAAGAGAGCTTAGGACATTTCTTGAAAGAAAAAAGATTGAGAAAAACCAAAAAACAAAGAAAAATATAGCAGAAAACCAAAAAAAGTATTGTTACATTAGTATTCCTTAAATCATTTTCAGATTCCATCATTTTCTTCAAGTCTCTAGCTCATTTAGGATCAAAGCTACTTGAATCTCCTTATTCTGTTCGATATCTGGGATTTTAAAGCAGTTCAAGTCCTTTAGGTATTGGATTTGGCTAATTTGAGCTAACTGTGGTTCATCTATTGCATATTGATCTCCTATGTTCGTTTCTGGGCATTTTGGTGCTGTTTAAAGGTTGATATATCAGTCTCGTTTGGTTTAAAAACACTTCCGGAATCATTGAGTTATTTCTAGGCTGAGATCGACTGTGTTTGTTGCTGTTTGTGATTGCTGGATACTAGCTATTGTTATTTGCTGATGATCTCTTCTTCTTCATTGTTTTCCACTTCCAGGTACACTTCTTTGAATTACTTCGATGTAACTTTGAGTTGAAGTCGAATTGTGAAGTTCTCACCAGATTTAAACTCATTTGGACGTTGTCTATTGTTTACAATTCGATAGTTGTTAGTTAAATAAATGTAGTTGATGTTTAGTTATTTGTTTTGTATTAAAAGAACAAAGGGCACATGGACCATATAAGTGGTGATTTGGACTATTAAACTATTAGATGCATTTCTATGTGAATCTCATAGTTAGTAGTTTTTAACTTTTATTAGATTGTGTTATTAGAATAGTATATTTTGAACTCATATTCTATTTGAACTGGGCTGTGAAAACAGAATGTAGACCATGCTACGTTAAATCCAGGGCTAATAAATGTTTTAGTAGTGCAAGTTTGACACCAATAAGTTGATTTCAAATGTTGGCATTTTCTTATACTATGTCTTTAAGTTTAAAACCTCGAGGTAGGTATTAGTTGCTGCACGATTAATTCATTGAGTTCTTTAAATATTTGTAGCAATTAATTAGCCTAAGCACAATCGGAATATGGATCTAGAGTCCAGCAATTAGTCGTTCATTAATCTGAATAGACTGAACACTGTTTCTTCTATTATAAAAATCACAGTATAATCGGAACACTTTAAAATAAGTTTAGCCACAATAGGATTAAGTTGAATCTCTATTTGGTATGAGTTCTGCTGACAGAATCAAGGCTTAACAGCTTAGCTTTGTTGATTTGGGCCCCAGTGCCTTATTGAGTGGTCCAGGTCCAGTTTGAATGTCTGCACGTTTGGGCCTGGGCCAAGGTCTGCGATTGACCAATTTTGTGGTCTTGTTGGGCTTATCTTGGAGCCCAATGTCTGGATTGGATGTAGAATTATCATTTGGTCCAGTAACAAATTAATTAGGATCTTTCCTTTACTATTAGAGACAAATAAAAAATAGAAAATCCTAGTCACTTTAGGTCTGCCTTTTAATTAACAAAATGAGTGAACCTTGCCATATAGAATGTATAAAGTGCGGGGCCCTCAATAACTGTCTATACTAAAATACTTAGATTTCGGGATGTGTCGTTTAGCGAATTTTACGGCCTTCCCCAAAGATAATAACACGTTAGTCACTTTAGGCGCAATTTTAATAAAATTACATTCTTAAACTCGAGTGAGCATTTATGTGACTCAAATCCAAATCTCAACGAAGCCGAAATGCGTCAACAACCACGGGTGCATTTATGTGACGTGGTTCGAGACACGTTTTCACGATGTTGCAATTCTCGTTAAAAATAATAATAAAAGTGGTTTACGGTTAAAAAGCACATAAGTTAAAACATGGTTTGAGATTAGATAAATCCAAATATAATAGTTGAGCGACCGTGCTAGAACCACGGAACCCGGGAATGCCTAACACCTTCTCCCGGGTTAACAGAATTCCTTACTCGGATTTCTGGTTCGCGGACTGTTAACAGAGTCATATTTTCCTTTGTTCGGGTTGCAACCGGTGACTTAGGACACCATTAATCTCCTAAGTGGCAACTCTGAATCATTTAATAATAAATCCCTTTTCGATTGTCCTTTAATTGGAAAAACTCCTTTATACCCTTACGGGGTGTAGGAAAAGGAGGTGTGACAGCTCTGGCGACTCTGCTGGGGACAAAACCCAGAACTTCGGTTCAGGTTTTAAGAATTCGAGCTTAAATAATTGTTATATTTGGCTTTATCTGATTTTCCTACATATTTCATGCTAAATGTGCTAAATGTTTACCGTTTTGATATTATCTGAATTGTATATAAATTGTGCCGAAACCTTTCTCTTCTCACCTCCGGGGATGTGCTTACTGGATGAGACTCCCTATTCTGTTAGTGTCATACCCTGAAATAAAAAAGAGGCTCGGACAAGTTACTAAGCCGGACGATCTTGCGGGTCCCCGGTACGTAGCCCCCTTCTCGACTCGAGTTGTCCGCTCGGGTACACTGTTTAGAACACATACCCAGGTTTTGAACCTAGAATAACTTGACTTCATGCTGGATCCCTAGTAGGAACGCTTATTTTAATCATGTGCATTTGACTTAGGGGACTCAGCACAGGGGTTGGGTCCGTCTAGGACAAGCAACCCGAAATGAAAAGACTATCCTGATGCACCCTACTTATTTTCTGCATTTATCTACTTCTGACTTACAAGCTGGCCGACTTTTTGAATATCGAAAAATTGGAAATGAGAAAAGGAGAGAAATAGCAATGTAGAGAGTCAATTACCTATTTTAGAAAAACCAATGCCCGAATAGTGCCGAAACTCTGTCGGATTTTTTGAAAAGAAGAAAATGGTTTTATTTTAAAAAATAGTTTGTTTTATTTTGCCACTAAAAAAATATAAAAAAATATAAAAACATAAAAAAAATATAAAAAAGGTCTTGTTTTTAAAAGTAGTTTTTATTTGCCTATGAAATGAAAAATAGTAAGAAGGAAAAGAGTTTTGTTTTTAAAATAGTTTGTTTGCCCGAACTACACTAGTTTGATTCCCCTAGGGTGTGGGATACGTAGGCAACCCCCATCGGGTCCAAGTCTCCTTTGCAAAAATAGCCCAAAAACAACAAAAATTTTAATTTTGTCATGCACAAGTCAGGGGATGCCATTCTTGTCTAAAGTAATCCGAATGTCCCTAAAAGGGCGCCGGAAGGCTATTTTTACAAGAACAACCACTTTGGGTCATTTTCAACGATTAACGGGCATAGCCTTAAAATCTTCTTCTCGAAATGCTAAAAGGCCGCATCCGCAAAATCGGTTGTTTATTTTCAATTGGAAATTTGAAAAATAGCGTTATTTTTTCCTTTTGGATCAAAATAAATGATTAAATCACCTCAATAAATGTGCAGGATGAGCACGATTCAAAACGAACCTTTCTCGATCATGAATAAAATCCCTCTGAAGTTGTGTCTGTGGTGGAACGATCTGGGTAAAGAAGGACGAGACAAGGTCAAAAAGTATTTGAAAGGGCTTACTGGTTTGTTGGAGATTATGGCTCGGGGAGACATCATCAAAGCATTGGTCACATGTTGGGATCCGGCACACAATATGTTCCATTTTTCAGACTTTGAACTCACCCCGACCTAGAGGAAATAGCTGGATACATCGGAAATGCCGAGGTTCCGTTAAGGGACAAGTACCTGGTTGCCCCAAGAACCATAGCTGTGCACAAGTTTTTAGACTCACTGAAGATAATCAGGACGGTCCACAATCCAGATTTGGCAAAAGGCTTTTGTATTCCACACTTTATATACAACAGATATGGCCACACAGGCGAACTCAATAATCTGGAAAGCAAGATATGTAGCAAAGGAAACCAGCAAAAATGGAAGGAACATAGACGTTTTGCTTTTATGGTAGTCTTTTTGGGGCTTCTGGTATTCCCGAGGAAAGATGGAAACATTGATATAAAAATAGCCGGGGTCGTCCATACGTTAATGACTCAAGCCAAAAGCACTCTTGCACCCATGATAGTAGCCGACATCTTCCACGCTCTTACAGTCTGCAAAGCTGGAGGGGACTTCTTTGAGGGGTGCAATCTCTTGTTGTAAATGTGGATGACCGAACACCTGTGCCATCGTCCTCAGTTCCAGAGTTATGGGTCTACGGAGAAAACCTGTATAGAAGAGTTTTATACGAGGATTTAGGGGGTCAGCTTGCCTGAGGGAGTCACGGGATGGACATCATGCTTTCGGTCCCTCACTACCAATCAAATAGAGTGGACGTTTGGTTGGTTGCCTGTCGATGAAATCATATATATGCCAGCAGCAGGGCCGCATTTCCTTTTGATGGTCCTTAAGAGCATTCAACCCTATGCCCCATATCGAGTGTTGAGGCAGTTAGGAAGGTGCCAAATAATCCCGAAGAGTGAAGATCTCAGCCGCCAAGTTGTCAATCGGGCCTAACGGTCAATTTCCTGAGGCAAAAGTTTGCAAAATTTGGACGAGTGTCAATACTTAGCAGTGAATACTTGTGTACGGGATCGGTCCAAAGGTGAAGTGTCGCCGGGATACCTTCCTTGGTATAGGAGGGAAATTGAGTTCGAAAGGCCAGCCAAAAGGCCCGACCTCCAGGAATTTGTCTAATCATCACAAGAATAGTGGGACTGGTTGGTTAAAGAACGCGAGTACAGAGCCACAATAGGCAGACTGGAGAAGCAAACCATGGAACTTCAGTTTGAAAAGGATGTTCAAGCCGCTGCAGATAAGGGGGAAAAGAAGAAGCTAATCCAAGAAAACGAGGCCCTTAAAACTCAGATCCGAAAAATGAGAATAGCTGTCAGAGAACTAGAAAGGAGCCGGGCTGACCAAAAACTCATAAATGAACTAAAAGGGAAAGCCCGCGAATGCCAAGAAGACTTAGAGAGATCTGAAGCTAGCTTGGCAAGGATCCGAGCCAGATGTGCAAGGGGTGCAAAAGAGCGGGCACTTCATATGCAGCAAACGAAGAGAGACTATGAGGGGAACATCACTATCCTGAGAGAAACAATATCCACTCCCGAAGACCAGGTATTCAGGCACGCCAGAAATTTCACAGCAGATAGGAAACGCTGTTATGACCTGATGGCGCGGATGGAGGAACCAATGCACGAATTTCAAGATCAACTCTTTCGTCACTCTCAAGTACTGGGAATGCAGAATCAATAGATAGAACCGTTGCTGCAGGAAAAAGGCAGAATCAGGGAAAGGGTGGAAGACATCGCGCACTACATCACCAGAAAATGCCGAGCATGCGAGGATATGACTCGTACTACCTTTTTTGCTGCAGTGATGATTTTTGTCCACCAGATTATGGGAGAATTGAAAAGGCTACAAAGGGATCTGGCATAAAGGTCTGCGGCAAAGTCGAATGATGCCTCGCGGACCCCGGGGAAATTTTAGAGCATTAGAATGATGTTTTGAATCTGTACTTTTTGGGTTTTGAAAGTCTGATTTTAAGCCAAGTATTTTCACGGTGTTCAAGTTTTGAGTGTGTTTTTAAGTCAAGTATTTTCACTTATTTAGAGTCTGTTGTTTGAGTGTTTGAATCATGATTGTAATCAAAGAAGTGGTTATGAAAATCCCAAAAATTTTGTTACATCTTTATCATGTCAGAACTACGCACCGCCTGATTCATGCGGGGACATGATACGTAGGCAATCCACATAAGATTCGACCACCACTAAAAAGAAGAAAAAGAAAGAGAGGAAAAATGAAAATAACCAAAATAATGGAAAGTTGGAGGGGTATTAAAAAAAGAGGCATGACTATGAAAAGCCGGAATGACGCATGCAACTGGAAGCAAATACATGATAGAAATGGTTAACTGCCTAGGTGCATTGCATCCCAACGTGTGATTGCATATATGTCAACTCTAAAAACTAACAAGTTTGTTGCACACTCCAGAAAATTCAAACAGTTAGCTTGTTTAGAACGTACTGGAACATTACCATTATCAAATAAGATCAAAAGGACCAATACCAAAGATCATGTCTAACTCGGACAGAGAAACAAACACTGAAGAGGAAAAATCAGAAATGCAGACAATGAAGGAGGAAATGGATAGGCTGAGACAACAAATAACAGAAATGCACCTAGCCTGGGCCAGGGGACAACCATTACCAATCCCTCCTACTACTTCTACTCCCACACCGGCACAGGCTCCAAAATATCCTCCCACTGATCCATCGGCAAGTTTCCCGATTTACCAATATTATCAAAGAAAAACTTCTTACACTCCCCAAGCTCCACCACCCAAACAAAACCCTCCTCCACCAATCACCCCTGTTTTCGTGGCACCTCCACCTGCCACGTTACAAAAATCCTCCAGTGATCCATTGTTTTAGATTCACTACAACCACTGCTACTCTCCTGAGCCTACTTTTAAAGCTCTTGAACCGCACTCCTACACCCCTCACTTGGAAAACTCGGCAGAACCGGAAAAGCAACTCAAGAATCCGGAACAGGAAGAAATGGTTCGGAAAGTGAAAAGCCTGGAGCAATCCTTCAGGAGTATGCAAGGTTTGGGTGGCCAAGTCAGTGTGGCATACAAGGATTTGTGTTTGTTCCCGGATGTTCAGCTATCGGCGGGGTTCAAAATGCCGAAGTTCGATCTGTATGGAGGACATGGTGATCCGGTGGCACATTTACAAGGATTTTGCAGCAAAATGAGAGGGGCAGGCAGAAAGGATGAGTTGCTAATGGCGTATTTCAGCCAGAGTTTGAGCGGGTCTACATTAGAATGGTACACACGCCAAGACCATGGTAGATGGTACACCTGGGATGGCTTGGCACAAGCATTCGCCAACCACTTCCAGTACAATCTGCAAATCATTCCAGATCATTTGTCATTGATAAAATTGGAGAAGAAACCCGGGGAGAGTTTCAGGGAGTACGGGTTACGTTGGAGAGAACAAGTCGTAAAGGTCGATCCTCCAATGAAACAAGGAGAAATGGTTGATTACTTTCTGCAACCTTTGGAATCGACCTATTTTGGTCACTTGGTGACAGCGGTTGGCAAGTCCTTCAATGGGTGGCATGATCGAGGAAGGACTCAAGTCCAATAAAATAATGAGTTACTCGGCAATCAAAGCCACCACTCAGGCTATCCAGAGCGGCACTGGAGGTGTGCTCGGGAAGAAAAGAAAGAAGATGTCGCAACGGTTGAATCTAGAGCTTGGTTCGGATCCAGAGGCCCTTTACCTTACTACAACCAACCCCAACCCCACCAACAAAGTTACTCCCACACTCCGTATAGCCCATCCCAACACTACTACCCTCATCTCGAACCTTATTTTTCTGTTCACCATGCTCAAGCATACAGCCAACCTCCACCTCACAACCAATGGCGTGTTCCTGCTCCGCAGAATAGAAACCCTTCCGGTTAAAATTTCCGACCTTATCCGGTATTTAGGGGTGACATGGCGCAAAAGAAGAAAACATTCACTCCATTGGGAGAATCATATGCCAGTTTGTTCCACAGGCCCAGACAACTGAATATGCTAAAGCCAATACCATTTAAACTACCGAACCCAGCTCCAAAAAACTTTGATTACTCGGTCAGTTGCGAGTATTGTTCGGGTACCCCGGGGCATGATACTGAGAAGTGTTGGCACTTGAAGAGTGCAATACAAGAGCTCATTGACACTAACATAATTGAAGTGCAAGCTCCTAAGGTACCTAACATCAATAGGAACCCAATGCCAGCCCACCCAGAGACGAACATGATCGAAATTGTGCATAGAGGGAGAGAGCTGAAGAAGCCATCACAGACCGTAATGACAATTCGGTCCAGTGAAACAAAGATAATTGAACAACCAACAGGGGAAAGGTCAGCGCTCGAGTTGATTAAAAAGAGCGTTGGGCCATCGGCGGTAGTGAATGAGGGGTCTCCAAGCCAGATCACAACGAGGCAAGATAAAGTAAGGGTGATAGTCCCGAGAGCAGTCAGCAGACCCGTCATAACTGTGGAAGGGGCCTATGTCGATCAAGTCATCATCAAGCCGGTAACCCAATTACCGATAATTAGTAGCAAGGCTGTTCCGTGGAACTACGAACGGATGGTAGTGATATATAAAGGAAAGGAGGTCAAAGAGGAGGTCTGTGAGGCCCAAGGGTTAACTCGGTCGGGAAGATGTTTTGCTCCCGCAGATTTGAGGAAAGCCAAGGATAATTCAGCTTCAGTGAAGAAACCCATGACCGAAGAGGAAGCGGAAGAGTTTTTAAGAAAAATGAAGGTGCAGGACTACTCCATTGTAGAACAGTTAAAGAAGACACCGGCACAGATCTCCTTGCTTTCATTATTGATCCACTCGAACGAACATTGCCGAGCATTAATGAAAATCTTGAACGAGGCACATGTCCCTGACAAAATCATTATGAATCACTTGGAGAAAATAGCCAACAAAATCTTCGAAGTGAACAGGGTCACCTTCGCTGATGATGAGCTACCTGAAGAAGGCACCGAGCATAACAGAGCCCTCTATCTTACGGTAAAGTGCGAGAAATCTGTGGTTACCTGGGTTTTGATTGACAACAGATCCAGTGCAAACATCTGTCCTCTCTCTACATTGGACAAATTGAAAGTGGATATCAGCAGGGTACACAAGAACAATGTTTATGTTCGGGGGTTCGACGACAGGTGTAAAGAATCGATCGGTGATATAGTGTTGGAGTTGACGATCGGGCCTGTGGAATTCACCATGGAATTCCAAGTGTTGGATATGGTAGTCTCGTACAACCTTTTGTTAGGACGACCTTGGATTTATGCTGCAGAGGTGGTTCCGTCTACCCTGCACTAGATGATCAAGTTTGAATGGGACCGGCAAGAGATCGTGGTCCATGGATAAGACAATCTGCGCTCCTAGAGCGACACCGTTGTACCCTTCATTGAAGTAGAGGATGGCGTCGGGCCATGGGTATACCAAGTTTGTGACACAGTATCGGTCGAGAAAATTTCGGAGGGGGAATACATTCCAAATACCAAGATAACCTCCCCATATGTCATGGTAGCATGTGAAATGTTGGGAAACAGCTTTGTGCCCCGCAAAGGTTTAGGCGCATCTCTGCAAGGTATTGTCCAACCGGTATCCTTACCAGAAAATGTGGGAACCTTCGTTTGGGGTTTAAACCTATAGCGGCAGACATCCGACGAGCTAGGAAGATGAAGCAGAAGGCATGGGTCCTTCCAAAGCCAGTCCCATGCCTCTCTAGATCTTTTATCAAGTCTGGAACCAGAAGACGTCCAGCAATGATGATTTCTGGTCCTATGGTCAAACTTGATGAGGAGTTGTTAAAGAAGTTCGAGGATCTGTTCATTAATGTGAACATGATAGAAGATGGAAAAGGTCCTAGTCACGCTGAAGTGCGATTTGTAGGACCAAGAACAAAACCAAATAATTGGAAGGCTACTCCTCTCCCCACTCAGAAGGAGTCTTGGTAGTTTGCTTTTGATTTTCCTTCAAAGTTGTTTGGGATTATTTCAGGGTTGTAATCCAGTTTTATTTTTTTTCAAGTTTGTTTTTGAAGTGTGCAAATGTTGGTATCTTGTACTTTTTCAATGAAGGAAAATTCTATTCCCCATTACTTCTGATATTTTATTTTTATTTTTCTTTTTATTTTCTGTACAGCTTTCTTTCCACTAATCTTAATGATATGGCATGCATGAGGAATCCTCAGCCCAGTCTAGAAAGTCAATTTGATTCTGAAACAATAGTGCAAGAAATAGAAAATGATGAGAACGAGTCAGAATACGACGAGGATGAAGCCTTCGAAGAAATCAGTAAGGAACTAAGTCACTTCGAAGAAAAGCCCAAACCCAATCTAAATGATACAGAAGCCATCAATCTAGGAGACGCGGATAACATCAGAGAAACCAAAATAAGCGTCCATCTTTATCTGAATCTCAAGGAAGAATTAATTAAAACACTTATTGAATTTAAAGACATTTTTGCATTGTCATACGGCGACATACCGGGTCTAAGCATTGATTTAGTGGTTCATAAATTACCCACTGACTCGCCGTTTCCTCCTGTCAAGCAAAAATTGAGAAAATTCAAAACTTATATGAGTGTGAAAATTAAGGAAGAAATAACCAAGCAATTAGACGCAAAGGTTATTCAGGTCACTCGATATCCTGATTGGTTGGCTAATGTTGTGCCAGTGCCGAAGAAAGACGGTAAGATCAGAGTATGCGTTGAATATCGCAACCTCAATAAAGCAAGCCCAAAAGATAACTTCCCACTACCCAATATCCACATCTTGATTGACAATTGTGCAAAGCGAGAGATTAGGTCTTTTGTGGATTGCTGTGCTGGGTATCACCAGATTCTGATGGATGAGGAAGATGTAGAGAAGACAACTTTTATCACGCCGTGGGGAACTTATTGCTATCGAGTAATGCCATTTGGTTTGAAGAACGCTGGGGAAACTTACATGAGGGCAATGACTATTGTGTTTCATGATATGATACACAAAGAAATTGAGGTATACGTTGATGACGTGATCATAAAATCAAAACATCAAGCCGTTCACGTCGGGGATTTGAGGAAGTTCTTCCAGAGGCTTCATAGATATGACCTCAAGCTTAACCTTACCAAGTGCGCATTTGGTGTTCCATCAGGAAAACTATTGGGCTTCATAGTCAGCCATCGCGACATCGAGTTGGATCCATCAAAGATCAAAGCTATCCAAGAATTTCCACCTCCGAAGAACAAGACTGAAGTGATAAGTCTATTAGGAAGGTTGAACTACATTAGCAGGTTTATTGCTCAGATCACATCAACTTGCGAACATATTTTTAGGCTGTTGAAGAAGGACGCTGCGGTCAAATGGATTGAAGAGTGCCAAGAGTCATTTGATAAGATAAAAGAGTATTTGTCAAACCCACCTGTGTTGGTTCCGCCTGAGCCAGAGAGACCTTTGATTCTTTATCTAACGGTCCTGGAGAATTCATTTGGCTGTGTACTAGGGCATCATGACATCACCACCAGGAAGGAACATGCCATCTATTATCTCAGCAAGAAGTTCACGGCTTATGAGGTTAAGTACACTCACCTTGAGAGGACATGTTGTGCCCTATTGGGTAGCACAGAAGTTGAAGCATTATCTGTCATCATATACTACTTACCTTATTTCATGCTTGGATCCATTAAAGTATATTTTTCAAAAGCCTATGCCCACAGGGAGATTGTCGAAGTGGCAAATATTACTCACAGAATTCGACATCGTCTATGTGACGAGGACGGCAATGAAAGCCCAAGCATTGGCCGATCACTTAGCCGAGAATCCAATCGATGAAGAATATGAGCCATTGAGGACATATTTTCCTGATGAAGAAGTGATGCATATCGGTGAGCTGGAATTGACTGAAGAACCAGGATGGAAACTTTTCTTTGATGGAGCTGCAAATTTGAAAGGAGTTGGAATAGGAGCGGTACTTATTTCCGAAACGGGGCATCATTACCCTGTTACGGCTCAGCTTCATTTCTATTGTACAAACAATATGGGTGAGTATGAGGCATGCATTTTGGGCTTAGGGTTAGCTGCGGACATGGATGTCCAGGATGTTTTGGTCTTGGGAGACTCGGACCTCCTGGTACATCAGATTCAAGGAGAATGGGAAACACGGGATTTGAAGCTCATACCGTATCGACAATTTTTGTACGATCTGTGTCAACAGTTTCGATCAGTGGAGTTTAGGCACATCCCAAAAGTTCATAATGAGGTTGCCGATGCTTTGGACACCTTAGCATCAATGTTGCAGCATCCAGATAAAATTCATGTTGATTAATTGCATATTGAGGTTCGTGATCAGCATGCTTATTGTAACATGATAGAGGAAGAATTGGATGGAGAACCATGGTTCCACGATGTCAAGAGTACCTCAGAATGGGGATATAGCCGGTGCAGACCACAAGAGATCAAAAGAGAGCCATTCGACGGTTGGCAAATGGATTTTTCCTCAGTGGAGGAGTGTTGTACAAAAGAACACCGAACTTGGGATTGCTAAGATACATAGATGCTAGTCAAGCCACGACAGTTATGGTAGAAGTGCATTCTGGAGTTTGTGGACCACATATGAGCAGGTATGTGTTGGTAAAGAAGATTCTTCGAGCAGGGGATTATTGGCTCACCATGGAGCGAGATTGTATCAGTTTCGTGCGTAAGTGTCATCAGTGTCAGATACACGGAGATTTGATTCATTTTCCGCCGACAGAATTACACACAATGTCAGCACCATGGCCCTTTGTTGCATGGGGCATGGATGTCATTGGGCCTATCGAGCCGGCAGCTTCCAGCGGTCATAGGTTCATTCTGGTGGCCATCGACTATTTCACCAAATGGGTTAAAGCTAAAACATTCAAGTCGGTAACCAAGAAAGCAGTGGTGGATTTTGTTCATTCTCATATCATTTGTAGATTTGGAATCCCAAAGGTGATCATCACGGATAATGGTGTTAATCTTAACAGCAGTCTGATGAAAGAGGTATGTCAACAGTTTAAGATTACACACCGCAATTCCACCCCATATCGTCCCAAGGCGAATGGAGCGGTTGAGGTAGCCAACAAGAATATAAAGAAGATATTGAGGAAAATGGTAGAAGGGTCCAGGCAATGACATGAAAAGTTACAGTTTGCGTTGTTGGGTTATCGCACTACTGTTCGTACTTCAGTGGGTGCAACTCCTTATTTGTTGGTATATGGAACCGAAGCAGTGATACCGGCAGAAGTTGAAATTCCGTCTCTCCGGATTGTCACTGAGGCTGAGATTGATGATGATGAGTGGGTCAAAACCCGTTTGGAGCAGTTGAGCTTAATTGATGAAAAATGGTTGGCAGCAGTATGTCATGGCCAATTGTATCAGAAGAGGATGGCAAGAGCATACAATAAGAAGGTGCGTCCCAGGAAGTTTGAAGTGGGGCAACAAGTGTTAAAACGAATCCTTCCACATCAGGTCAAAGCAAAGGGCAAGTTCACCCCGAATTGGCAAGGGCCGTTTATTGTGACCAGAGTGTTGTCCAATGGTGCTTTGTGTTTGACAGATATCGAAGGAAGATGTATAGACATTGCTATCAATTCTGACACAGTCAAGAGATATTATGTATGATTTCCTTGATTGTAATTGTTGTTTGTTTGTATTTGGCATTGTATCGGAGAATGAAACGACGGAGGTAATTTTTTCTACTATCCAAACACTTTAACCTTTGTTTCCCCTTTTGAGCCTTATTTATTCTTTCATACCCCTCTTTTGGAATCAGTAATGAAAGTGAAAAAAAAAAGAGAAAAGAAATAATAACAAAAACAAAAGAAAAGTCACAAAAAAATAAAGGAATTGAGTGAACTATGTCTGACCTGATTCCTCAAAGAGGATACGTAGGCAGCTTCATGGCTCGGTCATAGTGTAACAAAAATCAAAAGATCCCCAAGCAAGAAAACTGGGGCAGAAGTTTTGTTTATGATTTTAAGAAAGAAATTTGATTCCAAAAGTTGTAATTTTTACCCATCAAAATTGTTTTGAGCCATTTGATACCCTTTCTCTTTTAACCATACACAAGAACCCACATTGATATCCAAAGAAAGGCCTTTCGATCATTCTTCGAGACTTGCCGAGACAGACAAATGGAAGTGATTCATGTCAAGGATAACACTTTGGTCCCAGCAGGAAAAGTAATGAAAATGAGAGAGTCTTATCGGTGAAAACCTTCACAGGCACCATAAGGCGATGGGAGTTGAGAGAAACGAGAGAGTCTTATTAAGTGAAAACCCCTTGAAGGGCACTATAAGGCGACAAGGAATTAAAAAGGGGACAAAGGAGATAAGGTTGACGGAAAGGATCCGTCGAGGCATCAAGCGGAACAAAGATGTTGATTCGGCAAAAGAGTTGGGTCGTAGAGCTTTTGAAATGCAAAGCGAGGCCATTAGAAAGTTGATTGATATAATAGACTGGGTTGATTAATCCGAAATGCATGACATGATCATTGGGATCAGTTGTACCATTCAGATAAGTCCTTTTCTTTTTCTTCTCCTCAAACTATTGTTCGAGAAGATTTTTCTTTTTATTTTTTTTCTATCTTTTGAAGTCATCATACTTCATTTCTTTTGGTTAAGATTTTTGTTTTAACAAATAAGAAAGATTTTCAGAGTTTACTACCAATTTCCAATATGATGCGAAGCGAAGTGTAGCAAGGACAGGACAAAAAAAATATGTGCTAGGACGTAAAAGGCGTTGTTGAAAGACCAAAGGATGGAGTGGTTTAAGATTTCATGAGAGTATGAGTTTGGGAAAGAAGGATTAAGACCGGGAAATAACGGTTGGGAAGTTTGTGGATAAGGAATAGTCAGAGGCTTGGAAAGTTCGAAGAAGTTCAAGATGGTCGGACAAGACAGAGTACGGAAAAGAGCAAGGGAAAAGCCATCCCCAGCAAGAGTATCACAACCAATCAACACATTTCAAACTGACAGAATTTTCTTTGATTTGACACAGGGGCAGAAAATATCGTTGATGGCGGAAAGGCAAGCTACTAAGAAAAAATAGGGAAGGCAATTCAAGTTTTAAAGGAGAGCAAGACAATTCAAGTTTTAAAGAAGAGCAAGACAATTCAAGTTTTAAGGGAGAGCAAGATAACACAAGTTTTAAGGGAAGCAGTTTCGAAGGAAGACAACACAAGTTTAAGGGAAGCAGTTTTGAAGGAAGATAATTCAAGTTTTGAGGGAAGATAAATCAAGATTCAAAGAGAAATGGTTCAGGAGGCAAGGGAGAACAATGTCAATAGAATACCTTTTTAAGTTGTTGTTGAAGTCGGGAGCCCGCCCGGAGAACGGAGGCGTTATCTTTTTAAATTGTTGTTGAAGTCAGGAGCCCTCCTGAGAACGGAGGTGTAATTTTTAAAGTAGTTGAAGTCAGGAGCCCGCCTGGAGAACAGAGGTGTAATTTTTAAGGTAGTCGAAGTCAGGAGCCCGCCTGGAGAACAGAGGTGTAATTGTTAAAGTTTTGAAGTCAGGAGCCCGCCTGGAGAACAGAGGTGTAATTGTTAAAGTTTTGAAGTCAGGAGCCCGCCTGGAGAACAGAGGTGTAATTTTAAAGTAGTTGAAGCCAGGAGCCCTCCTAGAGAACAGAGGTGTAATTTTTAAGGTAGTCGAAGTCACGAGCCCGCCTGGAGAACAGAGGTGTAATTTGTAGAAAAGTTGAAGTCAGGAGCCCTCCTGGAGAACAGAGGTGTAATTTGTAAAATTTTGAAGTCAGGAGCCCGCCTGGAGAATAGAGGTGTAATTTGTAAAGTTTTGAAGTCAGGAGCCCGCCTGGAGAATAGAGGTGTAATTGTTAAAATTGAAGTCAGGAGCCTTCCTGGAGAACAGAGGTGTAACTTTTAAGGTAGTCGAAGTCAGGAGCCCGCCTGGAGAACAGAGGTGTAATGTTCAAAATTGAAGTCAGGAGCACGCCTGGAGAACAGAGGTACACGACGATAGCCAAGGGAAAATGTTCAAAGAATCAGTAATATGGTACTCAGCTGAAGAGCGGAGAGATATAATTCAAGTCGAGAAATCGGAGCAAGGCAGCAGCAGAGGAATTGCTACAGGAGAATACAAGACAACAAGGCAGCAAGAAACACAAGAGCCAGTTTGAAGGTTTAGATTGGATTTTGTAATTTATAAACTATAGTTTAGTCTAGCTTCTTATTTTCTTTTAGCATGGTGTAATAAGGAGGTCAGTAGGCAGTAGCAGCAGCAACAACAACAACAACAGTAAACACAGCTTCATGGTAGTCCCAGCTACCAGAACTTCCCGAACTACATTGACCTGATTCCTTTTTAGCCAAGGATATGTAGGAGACCTTTGAAGCAGAGGTTCGGTCAAATATTTCAAAAATGCTTCCCACGGAGTGTTCAAAACGGGCAAAAATCGCTCGTATCCGTTCATTTTGTCTTTGCACGAAAACTCTTCACGTTTACGGGCAAAGAAGGGCAGCTGTGAGCACGTGATTTTTGCCTCACATGAATTACTCCCACAAAATCAAAACAAAAAGTTTTTGTTTTATTGTGTGCAATTTTGTGGAATTTTCTATTATTATTTGCATTTATCCTTACATTTTTTTTGTTTAAATAAATAAAAATATATAATAGGTTGCGTTTGCATGCTTAGGACTTAATTTTACAATTCTCGAGTTAAATAGTAAATTAATTATTTTACAAAAAATGAAAATCATAAAGATGTGTATTTTTGTATTTGTTTAATGTCAAATTGTGTGGTTATTTTATATTTTTAGTATTTAATTACTTGTAATAAATAGTATGTTAAGTGGAGTAGTATTTTAAGTCAATTTTGGTTTTTATTAATCTGAGTTAGGATTTTTTGGTTTTAATTTTGAGATTAATTTAGAAAGAAAATAAAAGGAAATTGATCAAAGAGATAGGAAGTGGGATTGGGCCAAATTCACCTGGCTCAATCAGTTTTCATACCCCAACGTAGCCCAAATCACCCCTTATCCGGTCTAGTCGACCAAGCCATCCAAACGACGTCGTTTTGGCACAATCAATCCAGACTGTCGATCTCATTAGATCGAACGGTCCAGTCCGTCTCCCACATCAATAAAATGATGTTGTCTCAGGTGGGCTGATCTGAACCGTTCAAAGTCGTTCATCCAACGATCCAAAACACACCCCACTACCCGTTCATCTCGCCCAACGCGTTCACATAAGAGATCAACCCGATCTCTATTATGTCTAAACGATGTCGTTTGTGTTAAGAAATCGATTCAGGCTGTCGATCTTAATTGATCTAATGGTCTGGATTTAATCCACCCCCATGTATATAAATTCCCAAACAAACCCCACCCCCTTAGGACCCCCCGTCTCCTTCGTCTCCAATCTGAGACCCTAAACCTTCCCCAAACCCTAGCCAGCCGCCACCGTTTTCCACCGCCTAAAACCCAGCGGCGCCGGCTCCGATAACCACCAAAATAACACCACCAAACCACCACAACCTCCTCATCCCTAATACACCATTAGTTTCCCTCAAATCCCTGTAGATTGGTTCGAATTTGAGATCAAAAAATCTGACCAAGAACCCTAGTTTGCCCAATAAGCCCAAATTAACACCCTATAACCCCCATGACCTCCCCTTACCAAATTCATACACCTTTACCTTCTAACCAAGCCGGATTTGTTAGAATTTCAAATCCAAGAACTCGACCTTAATTCCCAATTCAGTTCGGATGGGCTTCATGAAGATTCTAGGTTGTAACAACTGTTACTCGCATGTTTTCACACGAAAACATGTGATTAATGGTTGTTCCTGCCAAGAATCGAAGGAGTTTTCTTAAGGCTTCGACGACTCAGACTGGTTTCTAGGTAAATTTTATTTATATATGTTTAGTTTAAATAATTCAACTCTCCTGTTAGTTTTGTTTTGGTCCTCCATTCCTGTGTTTTTCCTCTTCATATTATATTTTTCTTTTTCATTTGTTCTGTTGATTTAACGATAACGTGAATTGACTTATTTGCTTAATTAGTTTGTTTAATCAATTTGTTATCTTCTGTGCTGCCATTATCATCTGCCCTCAGAATTGTTAGGCTTCCAATAGGTTTTCATTTTTCTAGCTTGAAATCAACATGTTACCAATTTCCTCTCATGTGCATTCTATTCGATATTCTGATTTTCTCTTGGAAAACTGATGCCATTTATTTCCATTTGCCAGAGTACTTTAGCCTGTAAATGTTAGGACTTTCAGAGGCCCTAATTGAATCATTAGAAACTCAGGAGGGTAATTTAGGTAGGTTAGCCTACAGGAATCTCACCGGGTAACACAGAATTGAAAAGGGGGATCAGTAGTGTAGATAACACCCTGTTTAAGCACTTCTAATGTTAGAAAAATAGAAGTAACATGGGTACCATATTACAAAGGTTAAGGGGGAATTGATTAGAATATATTATACCCCATATCAATTGAATTAAATAATGGGAAAACGGAGTAGTAGTAGAACTGGCATTTTGTTTAATAGCTTGAGAGTGGAAAGTCAGAAAGGAGATGGGGATAAATAGTTTCTTAATTGAAAAATGCTCTTAGGAGCTGGAAAGGGGCTGATTTTGTTGTTTAAATAGAGACACACACATCAAGGGGAGGAGATCGAAAATACACAAAAGAGGGCGTAGGACATTTCTTGAAAGAAAAAAGATTGAGAAAAACCAAAAAACAAAGAAAAATATAGCAGAAAACCAAAAAAAAAAAAGTACTGTTACATTAGTATTCCTTAAATCATTTTCAGATTCCATCATTTGCTTCAAGTCTCTAGCTCATTTAGGATCAAAGCTACTTGAATCTCCTTATTTTGTTCGATATCTGGGATTTTAAAGCAGTTCGAGTCCTCTAGGTATTGGATTTGGCTAATTTGAGCTAACTGTGGTTCATCTGTTGTGTATTGATCTCTTGTGTTCGTTTATGGGCATTTTGGTGCTGTTTAGAGGTTGATATATCAGTCTCGTTTGGTTTAAAAACACTTCTGGAATCATTGAGTTATTTTTGGGCTGAGATCTACTGTGTTTGTTGTTGTTTATGATTGCTAGATACTAGCTATTGTTATTTGCTGCTGATCTCTTCTTCTTCATTGTTTTCCACTTCCAGGTACACTTCTTTGAATTACTTCGATGTAACTTTGAGTTGAAGTCGAATTGTGAAGTGCTCACCAGATTTAAACTCATTTGGACGTTGTCTGTTGTTTACAATTAGATAGTTGTTAGTTAAATAAATGTAGTTGATGTTTAGTTATTTGTTTTCTATTAAAAGAACAAAGGGTACACATGGACCATATAAGTGGTGATTTGGACTATTAAACTATTAGATGCATTTCTATGTGAATTCCATAGTTAGTAATTTTTAACTTTTATTAGTTCGTGTTATTAGAATAGTATTATTTGAACTCATATTCTATTTGAACTGGGTTGTGAAAACAGAATGTTGGCCATGCTACATTAAATCCAGGGCTAATAAATGTTTTAGTAGTGCAAACACCAATAAGTTGATTTCAAATGTTGGCATTTTCTTATACTGTGTCTTTAAGTTTAAAACCTCGAGGTAGGTATTAGTTGCTGCACGATTAATTCATTGAGTTCTTTAAATATTTATAGCAATTAATTAGCCTAAGCACAATCGGAATATGGAGCTGGAGTCCAGCAATTAGTCGTTCATTAATCTGAATAGACTGAACATTGTTTCTTCTATTATAAAAATTTGAGTGTAATCAGAACACTTTAAATAAGTTTAGCCACAGTAGGATTAAGTTGAATCTCTATTTGGTATGAGTTCTGCTGACAGAATCAAGGCTTAACAGCTTAGCTTTGTTGATTTGGGCCCCAGTGCCTTATTGAGTGGTCCAGGTCCAGTTTGAATGTCTGTACGTTTGGGCCTGGGCCAAGGTCTGCGATCGACCAATTTTGTGGTCTTGTTGGGCTTATCTTGGAGCCCAATGGATGGATTGGATGCAGAATTATCATTTGGACCAGTAACAAATTAATTAGGATCTTTTCTTTACTATTAGAGACAAATAAAAATAGAAAATCCTAGTTACTTTAGGTCTGCCTTTTAATTAATAAAATGAGACGAGCCTTGCCATATAGAACGTATAAAGTGCAGGTATCTCAATAATTGTCTATACTAAAATACTTAAATTTTGGGATGGGTCGTTTAGCGTATTTTACGGCCTTCCCCTAAGATAATAATGCGTTAGTCACTTTAGGCGCGATTTTAATAAAATTACATTCATAAACTCGAGTGTGCATTTATATGACTCAAATCCAAATCTCAACGAAGCCGAAATGTGTCAACAACCACGGGTGCATTTATGTGACGTGGTTCGCGACACGTTTTCACGACGTTGCAATTCTCGTTAAAATAATAAAAGCGGTTTACGGTTAAAAAGAACATAAGTTAAAACATGTTTTGAGATCAGATAAATCCAAATATAATAGTTGAGCGACTGTGCTAGAACCACAGAACCTGGGAATGCCTAACACCTTCTCCCGGGTTAACAAAATTTCTTACTCGAATTTCTGGTTCGCGGACTGTTAACAGAGTCATATTTTCCTCGGTTCGGCATGCAACCGGTGACTTGGGACACCATTAATCTCCCATGTGGTGGCTCTGAATTCTTTAATAATAAATCCCGTTTCGATTGTCCTTTAATTGGAAAAACTCCCTTTTACCCTTACGGGGTGTAAGAAAAAGGAGGTGTGACAGCGGTGGAAAACTTCAGAGAGCTTTTTTGTCAACCTTTGCTAGTGCGGACCGCACAAAGTGTAGTGCGACCGCATTGGAAACTTCAGATACTAAATAATTTTGCAATTACGTCCTGCACTACATCAACTCAATCCTGCAACATCTCACAACCAGTTAGCCCAAAAATCAGTCCTATACTACAAAGAAAATCAAAGAAAACAAAAAAGAAAAACACATGGGTTGCCTCCCAAGAAGCGCCTGATTTAACGTCGCGGCACAACGCGGGTTACCATTACATCATTTGAAATGAACAACAGCCAGCACATGGCTATCATCAAACTTCCCAAGATAATGCTTGATGCGGTGCCCATTCACTCTAACGACTTCACCACTTTTATTCTTCAAATCTAGAGCACCAAATGGGGTCACACACACAACTTCAAATGGTCCACTTCACTTTGATTTCAGTTTTCGCGGGAACAACCTTAGACAAGAATTTAACAAGAGCACCAAATCACCAACTTTGAACTCCTTTCCACGAGCATATTTATCATGAAGGTACTTCATCTTGTCCTTATACAAGGACGAACTGGAGTATGCATGGAACCGGAATTCATCAAGTTCATTGAGTTGTTGAACACGAAGATTGGTCGTAACATCCCACTCAAGATTAAGCTTCCTCAAGGCCCACATGGCCTTACGCTCCAACTCCACTAGTAGATGATATGCTTTCACAAACACCAACCGGTACGGTGACATACCAATTGGGGTCTTGTAAGCGGTCTGGTAAGCCCATAGAGCATCATCTAAATTTTTAGACCAATCGGTCCTATTGACATTGACAGTTTTGGACAAAATGCTCTTGATTTCCCTATTAGACACTTCAACCTGGCCACTTGCTTGAGGATGATAAGGCGTAGAGACTTTGTGGTTGACACCATACTTGGAAAGCAAGGCATCAAAAGCTCTATTATAAAAATGCGATCCTCCATCACTAATAATTGCCCGAGGTGTACCAAACCTTGTGAAAATTCTCTTCTTTAGAAACGCCAACACACTCCTAGCTTCATTGTTGGGCAAGGCCACGACCTCAACCCATTTTGACACATAATCAACCACTACAATAATGTAAGTGTTACCACACGAGCTAAAAAAAAGGCCCATAAAATCGATACCCCATACATCAAAGATATCAACTTCAAGAATTGTGTTTAGAGGTATCTCATCTTTCTTGGAAATCCCGCCCGCTCGCTGACATTGATCACATCTTTTTACTAGATCACTTGCATCTTTGAACAAGGTTGGCCAATAAAAACCACAACTCAGAACTTTCGAAGCTATCCTCACCCCTCCATGATGGCCACCATAGGGAGAGGAATGACAAGCCTCTAGAATGCTAAATTGCTCCTCCTCAGGTATACACCTCCGGATCACTCCGTCGGTGAAAATGTTGAACAACTGTGGCTCGTCCTAATAGAAGTCCAGACTATCCCGTTTGAGCTTCTTCCTTTGGTTAGAAGAGAGCTCATACGGGATGATGCAAGTCACAAGAAAATTAGCAATGTCCACAAACCATGGCATATCGCACATTGACATAGAAAGTAGTTGCTCATCGAGGAATGTATCATTGATCTCTAGGCCATCACACGACCTTTCTTCCTCCTCCAAGCAGGACAGATGATCCGCAACTTGGTTCTCACTACCTTTACAGTCCACTATTTCCAAATAAAACTCTTGAAGAAGTAACACCCATCTCATCAACCTTGCCTTGGAGTCTTTCTTTGTCATCAAAAATACCTAAGGGCGGCATGGTCGGTGTGCACTATGACTTTGGCACCCATAAGATACAGCCGAAACTTTTCCATTGCAAAAACTGTGGCCAACAATTCTTTCTTGGTGACCGTGTAGTTCCTTTGAGCCTCGTTCATGGTCTTGCTTGCATAGTACACCGGGTGAAACATTTTATTAACCTTTTGACCCAAAACAGATCCAACCACAACATCACTTGCATCGCACATGAGCTCGAAGGGTAAGCTCCAACATGGTACGGTAATGATCGAGGTAGTGGTCAATTATGATTGAGAAGTTCGAAGGCCTCCATGCATTTCTCATCAAACAAAAACTTAGCATCTTTCTCTAGCAACTTACAAAGGGGATTCCAACCTTCGAAAAATCCTTGATAAACCGCCCGTAGAACCCTACATGTCCAAGAAAATTCCTCACCCCTTTAAAAGAAGTGGGGGGAAGGAGCCTTGAAATCACCTCAATCTTGTCTTTGTCTACTTAAATCCCATGCTTAGAAATTTTGTGACCTAACACTATGCCCTCTTCAACCATGAAGTGGCATTTTTCCCAATTAAGAACGAGATTTGTGTCTTCACATCGAGCCAAGACTCTATCAAAATTTCCCAAACACTCTTCAAAGGAATCACCAACCAAACTAAAATCATCCATAAATACCTCCAAAATGTCTTCCACTATGTCGGTGAAAATAGCCATCATGCATCGTTGAAAGGTCGCTGGAGCATTGCACAACCCGAATGGCATCCTGGAGAAAGCAAATGTACCATATAGGCAGGTGAATGTGGTATTCTCTTGGTCTTCTGGGGCAATTAAGATTTTATTATACCCCGAGTATCCATCCAAAAAGCAATAAAAAGTACTTCCCACAAGGCGATCAAGCATTTGGTCAAGGAATGGCAAATAGAAATGATCCTTGCGGGGTCACCTTGTTCAGTTTTTGGTAGTCCACGCATACCCTCCATCCGGTAATGGTCCAAGTGGGAATAAGTTCATTGTTGTCATTTGTCACTACAGTCATCCCACCTTTCTTTGGCACACATTGCACCGGAGAAGTCCATGAGCTATCGGAGATAGGGTACACAACCCCGGCATCTAACCATTTTATCACATCTTTCTTCACCACCTCTTGCATTGCCTTGTTCAATCTTCTTTGATGCTGCAGGGAGGGTTTTGCATCATCCTCCAAAATGATTTTGTGCATGCAGAATGCGAGGCTTATTCCCCGAATGTTGGCTAGTGTCCCCCCAATTGCTTTCTTCCTCCTTTTGAGAACCACCAACGTGGCATCTACCTGCAAGTTAGTGAGGCAAGACAAAAGAATAACTGGTAAACTAGAATTTGAGTCGAAGGACTCATACCTGAGGTGTGGAGAAAGTGGCTTCAACTCCAACACCGGTGGCTCCTCAATTGATGGTTTGGTTGGTGGAGTTTTCCGATTTTCAAGATCCAAACACAATTTTCCTGGCTCATAGGAATAAGAGCCCATCCTATGTAGAGAATTGACACACTCCACTCTGCTTGCATCATCATTGTCATCAAGATTTAATAGCACGACCTCAAAGGGGATCCTCCACGTTAATCATAGAACTTGTGCCATCCACGATCACAGCTGTGACAATGTCCACAAATGAGCATACCTCGGTGCTATTGGGTTGCTTTATGGATTTGCAAACATGGAAGACGACCTTCTTATCTCCCACTCGAAAAGTTAACTCACCTACTTCAACATCAACCAATGCCTTCCTCGTTGCAAGGAAAGGTCTCCCTAGAATAATTGGGACTTCAAAGTCCACTTCACAATCCAAAATGACAAAGTCGGCCGACAATATAAACTTGTCCACCCGGACAAGCATATCATCAATTATGCCCAAAGGTCGATTCATTGATCGATCCGCCATTTGAAGTCTCATTGAGGTCGGCCTAGGTTGCCTAATTCCCAAAGTCTTGAAGACCGAATAAGGTATCAAACTTATGCTAGCCCCAAAATCATAAAGGGCCTTCGCAAAATCCGTACTTCCAATAGTGTAAGGGATAGTAAAAGCTCCGGGGTCTTCAAGTTTTGGGGCCATAGAATGTATGATAGCACTGACTTGATGAGTCATTTTTATTGTTTCACAATCCATCGACCTCTTCTTCGTCACCAAATCCTTCATAAACTTAGCATATCCCGACATTTGTTCAAGTGCCTCCACCAAAGGCACATTGATTGTAAGGCTTTTCATCATGTCAATGAACTTTTTGAATTGGTTGTCACTCTTTTGCTTTGCTAACCATTAAGGATAAGGCGGAGGTGTCCTAGGCAAAGGTGCCTTGGCTTTGGGTACTACCAACTCGGGCATATCAATCACGTGATCCTTAGACGGGTTCACGGCATCTTGAGTTTTCAACTTGCCCTCATTAATGTCAATCCTCACCTCATTTTTCACCTCATTCTCAACCACATCTTAAACTATCAAAGGTACATCATCTTCCCGCAACTCAACATCATCATCCACAACTTGCTTATCTTTTGAGGCATGCACATCACCGCCTCTCCCACTTCTTGTTGTAACCGCCATCACATGATTGTTTCCACCCTTCGGGTTTACTACCGTGTCACTTGGTAGAGCAACCTTAGGGAGAGTATTCAATGATTGAGATATTTGGCCTAATCTCACCTCCAAGTTCCGGATAGAGGTATTGTGGGAATCCAATTGAGCATCGGAATCTTGGTTTTTCTTCATCATCTGTTCTAACATCATTTCAATTCTACCCATATCATTACTAGAAGAACTAGGACCTTGAGAAGGGAAAGAGGATGGATTGTTCAGTTGTTGGTACATAGGGGGGCCTTTGAAAGAAATTTCCCCTGGTTTCCTTGATTCCCATTGTTCCATCCACCTTGATTGTTATTGTTGTTCCAGTTGTTGTTATTACCATTCCAATTCCCTTGGTTGCCCTAATTGTTGTTCCCCCAATTACTGCTTTTGGTTGTTATTGTTCCAATTACTACCTTGGTTGTTATTGTTGTTCCAATTACCACCACCTTGTTGTTGATTGCCCCAATTTCCTTGGGGTCACCATTGTTGGTTTGAAGAGTTGCCTCTATTGACTTGATAGTTGTTGACATATTGTACCTCTTCACTTTTGTCATCATAACAATCATTTGAAAAACCACCACCATCATTATCATATTGTTCAAAATTCCCTTGAGCTTGTTGCCCTCTTTGCCTTATCTTATTGACGAGCATATTTACACCTTCCATGGCATTGACTTGGAGAGGATTTTGAACTTGTTGCAACTGTGCCTTCGCCAATTAGTTCATAGTAGAAGTATGCTCAGCAATAACTTGACCATGATCGTGTAATTCCTTGTGCAAATGGATGACCGTGGGTTCACCTTGGGGCACATTCGCTGGCCTTCAGATACAAATAATTTGGGGCATACCCCGAATAAAAATATATACAAATTTCTCGGGGCATTCCCCGGATATATTCAACTAAAGGAACGACCTCTCGCCATGAAACCAACAAAAATCCTAAGGCTTGCCTACCCAAATGATAACGGCCTAAGCATACTTTTGGCGATTAAAAATAAAATTATATTAAGTTTGATTCTCGGTTTATGATCAAGAGCCAATTCTAATTTTCATAGATTATTTCTCCGATCCAACCCCTCAAAGTGTCGATATATCCATTCAAACTAATTCTATTATGTCTTCAACTTTAAATGTATAGAACACATCTTATAAAACATAATTCAATGGAACTAACTAAGATTAAAATCATAAAAAATTAGTTCAACCATTCCAAGAAAAAATTAAATAAAGTAACAGTGTATAACCACGATTAAAATCATATCAAATTCAAATGCATGAAAAACGAAGTATCTCTAGGGATTAATAAAAGTGATGAAAAGAGATGACCCTTTCAATAACCTCGACAGACCGAAAATGAGACACCAACTGAAATTGTGACTTTCAACCTCGAACGGCAACAAGACTCGAACCAAAATCAACCTCGGTTGACTCACAAAGCTCATTATAAAACACCGGTTTTGCCGGATTTTGTGCAGGTCGGAGACTGTTTCGGTCATTCCTTCTCTAGGTGCACGAGTGGGTGTGGAGTGAGAATCACGAGAAGAAACTGAACATGGGACATGAGAAACTAAAGGCTTACAGTTACGGAGTCTATTGAAAGATGAAGGAACAATGGTTGATTGAGAAGGCTAAGGGTTGAAATTGAAGGTTTAAGGTGGAGAGACGGTTGGAATAGGATAATAGTAGCCTTCAGTAGAGTGATTCATTTGGGGCAAACCCCTGTGGATGCCAATAATTCGAGTAGTGAGGAGCTTTTTGTTTTGGGTGTTCTTTGGTTCAAGAAGAAGGTCACGGCTCTAGGTGGTCTCCTTTGGGTCTTGTCCTCTTAAATCTTTTTTGTTTTTTGGTTTTCTGACCCTGTATGTGCATATGGTGAGCGTGTATGTATATTTGGTTTAGGTGAGGTCAACGACGGCTTCGTTGCTTGGGGTAAGGATGTAGACGCCGCAGCAGAGAGGTGGTAGTGACGTCTCTTCTTTAGGTTGGTTGACGGCAACTGTGTGTGTTGAAGGTGTTAGTCCGATTCTGAAGAAGAAGAAGTCGATTCGGGGGGGTCCCTTTTTTTAGAATGGGAATTTTAGGTTTTTTTTAAAAGGTAAAGGATGTTTGGGCTTTTTTGGTTAGTGGGCTAAGGCAATTGGTTTAATTGGGCTAAAAGCAAGATAAAAATTAGTCCAAAATTAATTCTATTTCCTCTTTTTTTATATGTTAAAATAATTAGCAAATAAGATAAACTATTAAAAATATTAATTAATTTTATTTAAGAATTTTTTTTATAGAAATAGAATTAAATATTAAAATGAAGCTACTTTTTGTACTTTAGAAGATTATACTAAAAATAGGAATGCGAACTTAAGATAATACCACTATAAAGATACCAATGAACTTAAATAAATAAAATAAAATAAACATATATAATGAGATAAATTGAGACTATTTTTTGTATTTTTCAATTTTGTGATAAAATAAAGTAAAAAAAAGTCAAAACTAGTTAAAATAACGATATTATACCTAAACTAAATGTTTAACTACAAAAATGTGTAAAGTTTTGGGGAGGATCAAAAATTACATGTCTACATTTGGTTGATGTCCCGAGGGCCTCGAGTTGATTTCGGATGGTTCACGGACTTGGTTTTGAGGTGTTGAAATTGTTGAAGTTGGTCTGTAGCAGGTGTAATCGCACCTGCGAGGGTATTAGCCGCAGGTGCGATGCCGAAGGTACGGTAGGGTTGGCGCAGATGAAGAGTTGGGGCTGGCTTGGTGCAAACGTAGGTGCGAAGGAGAATGCGCATCTGCGAACCTGCAGATGCGAGAAGGGCTCCGCATATATGAAGTTTGAAGGTTTGGGTACTTTCGTAGAAGCGGACAAAGGTCCGCAGAAGTGCCTCCGTAGGTGCGAGACCTGGAGTGCATGTGTGAGCCCAGTTACTTAAATATTGGATAAAATGTGTTTCAGATTGCGGGTGCATTTCATGTGACGCGATCCAAAGACATATTTTAAACGACGTTCAATTTCCCTTAAAAATAATAATAAAAGCAGTTTACGGATAAAAAGCACATAAGTTGAAACATGTATTAAAATCAGATAATTAAGCCGGATATAACAGATGATCGACCGTGCTAGAACCACGGATCTCGGGAATGCCTAACACCTTCTCCCGGGTTAACAGAATTTCTTATCCGGATTTCTGGTTCGCGTACTGTTAAAGAGAGTCAAACCTTTCCTCGATTCGGGATTCAACTGGTGACTTGGGACACCATAAATCTCCCAAGTGGCGACTCTGAATCTCTTAATAAATGAATCCCGTTTCGGTTGTCCTTATATTGGAAAAAACTCTTTTTTTATTATACCCTTCACGGCGTGTAGTAGCGGAAAAGGAGGTGTGACAGCTCTGGCGACTCTGCTGGGGAAGTCTTTTTTTTTTTAACTCCAAAACTACTTTCTTCAACACTTTTATTTTCACTCAACACTGCCGAGGATAAAATTGTTATCAGCTGGGGATAACGTTGTTGAGGATATGCCTGCTGGGGGTTATTTGCTGGGGGTGAATTTTCCCTTCCTCCTTCCCCTCTCTGTGTTGTCTGACCCCCTCGGAACTTGGTCGATAATCTGTCGGAGTTCTGCTGGGGATTCTCTTGGAACTTGGTCCACGAATTCTTCAACCGTTGCTTTCCAGCTTTTCTCCGTATTTCCCTTGACTTTCTAGGCCAATTTGTCATTTGTCCTTGCAACAACCGCCTTTTCGTCTTATTGCATTATCTTTAGCCAGTTCTCTTCACATTTTGCTTTACACCATTTTGGCAACTGGTAGTAAGCTCTGAAAGATTTTTCTCAAAAACAAATTTCTGGAAAAAGTCTTTTAAACAAAGAAATGAAAAGATAGAAAAAGAAAAAATCTTTCTAAACAAATGTTGGGGAAAGAAAAGAAAGGAACTTATCTGGGTGGTATAACTGATCCCAACGATCATGTCGTGCATTCCGGATTAATCAACCCAGTCTATTTGTTTCAATCAATCTTTCTGACGTCTTCACTTGCCGGGGATAAACAGGTGCCCAACTCTTCGCAAAATGTGGACCATTTCTGCCAATCTTATCTTGTCGCCTCATAGTGCCCTTCGAAGGGTTTTCACTAATAAGACTCTCTCATTTCTCTCAGCTTCCGATGCCTTACAGTGCCTGTGAAGATTTTCACCGATAAGACTCTCTCATTTTGCTTCTCTCAACTTGTGTCGCCTTATGGTGCCTGTGAAGTTTTTCACCGATAAGACTCTCTCATTTTATTTTTTCAGATGGGGATTGGAGTGTTGCCGATAAGATTCTCTCAGCTGGGAATTCTTATGGCTATCAATTCTTTCAGCTCATGATCCTTATTCAGTTGGGGACCAGCGTGTTATTCTCGGCTTTCATTTGCCTGTCTTGGTACCTCTCGGATACTGATCGGGAGGTCTTTTTTGGACATCAATATGGGTTTTATGTGGGGCTTAAAAGAAAAGGAGATAAAAATTCAAAATAACTTTGATGGGTAAAATATTACAACTCTTGGAATCAAACCTCTTTTTAAAATTCAAAAACATAACTTCTGCCCCAGTTTTCTTGCTTGGGGGATTTTTTGATTTTTGTTACATTATGACCGAGCCGTGAGGTGCCTACGTATCCTCTTTGAGGAATCAGGTCGAACGTAGTTCACTTGATTCCCGTGTTTTTCTTGCGACTTTCCTTTTTTGTTTTTATTATTATTTTCCTTTTTTTCTCTTTTTCATTTTTCATTTTTCATTAACGATTCCAAGAGAGGGGTGTGAAAGAATAAGTAAGGCTCAAAGGGGGAAACCAAAGGTTGAGAGTGTTTGGATAGAAGAAAGAATTGCCTCCGTCATTTCATTATCCGATAAACACCAAGTACAAACAAACAAACGAACAACAATCATAATCAAAGAAATCACACATAATATCTCTTGACTGCATCAGAATTGATAGCCATGTCGATGCATCTTCCTTTGACATCTGTCAGGCATAAAGCGCCGTTGGATAACACTCTGGTCACAATATACGGCCCTTGCCAATTCGGGGCGAACTTGCCTTTTGCCTCGATCTGATGTGGTAG
>MU700857.1:86559-101624 GCA_026770625.1 Nicotiana glauca | reverse complement strand
AAAAATAGGTTCAAAGGAAAATATTCTCTCTAAAAATATCTAATACATTAAAGTAGAGTAATATGCAACCATTTTATATATATATATATATATATATTTTACTTTTTTTTTTTATGATGAAAATAAATTAAAGAAGTCAAAAATAGTTGAAATAGTTATATTTGGCCTAAATTAAATATTTACCTGCTAAAAATGGATAAAATTTGGGAAGGGTCAAAAATCACATGTCAACAAGGGGTAGCTCACTTTTGTATGCAATAGGCTTGACCCCACTTCCCATGACCAGACTATCCCACTCCCCCGGGCTATACTGATTGTATCTATCATGGCTGGCTTCCCTATCAATGTGGGGAATGTAATGTACAGGGCGATCACTGCAATGGGGGTTGATAGCGTTTGGAACTACCCGTACCCCAACACTCTCACTATGTATTTTCGGGACTTGAAGGTGAAGAAGAAGTCCTATGATGTGACACTGTGCCCAGTGTCCCCGTTCTCATGGTTCAGCATTCAGGGGCCGGACAACCCAAAGGACAAAAAGCACAAGGCATCTACCTCTACCCCGACTGGCCAGTCCGAGGAGCTAGTTGCGATAGAGTCTACTATCGAGCCTTATACTGAGCTCCCCTCCATTCCAGTCGTCTCTATTCCAGATGATGTGCCCTCTTCCTCTGCGGGTCCTAGTTCTTCATTTGGCCCAACAGTCCCCTCTTCCCGGACCAACCCTTTGACAGCCCAGCAGTTAGCAAAGACATTGGCCAGTTTAAACAACTGGATGTCAGTTGCGACATCCAAGTTGTCCATATTGGCCACTTCAGTTGAGGCTCATTCTACACCAGCCACTGTCCAGATTCCTCAGTCTATTGAGGAAACATTGAACAAGCTCCTGGCCAACCAGGAGAAGATTATAGAGACTCGGGGTGTTACTAAGGCCGTAGATGCACATGGCATAGCTCTGAAGGAGCTTGCCCGGGAGCACAAAAAGATGAGAAAGTCGAGAGCATCCAAGGAGTCAGTGAAGGTGCTTCGAGCAGATGTGAAAAAGCTATTGGCGGATCAGCTACCTTTAGACTTGTTATTTGGGGAGCCAGCCCCTCCAGCAGCAGCACCAGTGCCAGAGCCACGGCAGGAGCAGGCACCCAGGCCCCCGAGGAAGAAGAGGAACTGCCCAGCATTGAGGGTGTAGTGATTGAGCTGACAGAGATTCAAGAGACTCCCTCTGGTGATGTACCCGATATTCAGCCGGTCTAGCAACAGAGCAGCGGCAGGCTGGGAACCAGTCTGAGGTTCCCGCCCATACAGAGGATAAGGGGACCACTGAGGATCCCATGCAGACGAACCAGGCCTAGGGAGCCCTCTATATCCTTTATTCTGATATTTTATGCTTATTTTGGTAGTTGGCATTGGGGACAATGCCAGCTCTTATTCGTGGGGGTGCGCCTTACTGTTTATCTATTTGGATGATTGTATATATTAGATACTACTTTTATGTTTTTGATTTAATTTTCTAGTTGGTATGTACATAACTTTACATTTTAGCTACTTTTCTCGTACTTTTTATTATCTCTTGGTCTGTATATAAAGTTACTTTATGTATATATTCATCTCCCGTTGTATATTCTACTCCCCCATTGTACATATTCATTCGATTTTTCTATTTTCGCAAAAATATTTGCTTTTAGCTTCGTAGATAGGCTCGTAGCCTTTTGTTTTATTTTCGATGTTTACAATAAGCCCTTGATTTTCTTAATGCCACGGTTCTTTCCAAGGGTGGAGTGTTGTGCGAACCGGGTGGTTCTTCCTAATGATAAATGGCGTGACAACCTTCTTAAGGGTTTGAGTCCATTTTTGATTTGTTTTTTTTCTTTTTTTCTCCTTTGATTTTGATACTTTGTAGTTAAAGGGTACCTCAGGCAAAGCTTTACTTGGGACTAACACATTTGCCTTTGATCCCATGATCAAAGACATAATATTATGTTTAGGATGGTGAAAGTCGTGGCCTTGAGACTCTTGTGTTGACCAAACAATCATCATGTGGTCATTTTGGACCATTGTGCGCTTGAATCGTAACTAAGGTCGTTGTGGGCCCTCGACTTGATGTCTTTAGCAATCCTTGAGTGTGTGTGGTGAGAATTCGAATTGTAGTCCAAGTCCTGAGCCGATGGTCTAGAACTTGCCCTGAATGTTTGTTGAGGCGAAATCCTAGGTGGAATTTGACTTGAGAAGTGATTATAGGCTCTCCTTGATCCAAATGCTAAGTTGAACAATTCCATGACCTACCAATGAAATGATCCCTAGCTAATCCTTTTGAGCCTTGAACCTTTTTCTTTCAAGAACCAAAGCTACAAGCCTATACTCGTTCTTAATGATACCCTCTCTTGGCACCCAAATCTTCCCTTGAGTAATGGAAAATGTCAAAGTTTGGGGGGAGATATAATAAAGGAAACAATGTGGTAAAAGGTACAAAAGCAAAAGAAAAGGAAGGCAAGGAAAAAGAAAGAAAAGAAAAGACAAAAAGAAAGACCAATGTGAATAAGAACAAAAAGGGGATTCAAGGAAAACAATAGTAAAAAAGGTGTGAAAAAGTAGACAAAGGAGAAATGTTTTGAATTGCATAAGAAAGAGTGACAATGTGTCCCTCTAACCCCTTGAAAAGAAGTGAAATACTCAAATGAGTCAAGAAAGTGTGCCAAAATAAATCAAAGGAAGTGCTTAAGGGAAGATTTAACCCATTTGAACAAAAACATGTCCTACCCTTACCCAAAAGCCTTCACAATGACTCCACAAAAGCCCTATATGATCTTGAGTTGAAGGAAGCCTACATTAGTGGATACTTACATAAGGGGCAAGCATATGGTACTTAGAGCCGGACTTGTGACCTTCATCTTGAGAGAGATAAGTGAAAGTCCATCAACATCTGTGTGCCAATACTCTAAAAGGTGAGGTTTGCTTAGGGAGAGTTGAGGATGTGTGAGTTTGGGTTCCACAATGACCAAAGTAATTGAGAGAAGTTCCTTGATGAAATGTGTCAACTCTTGTTGTTCTTGTGTCACACTTGATCCACAATTTCAAACTTTAAATGTGTTAATGATGCATTCGTATTGAGGGAAATTGTTAGTCCCAATTGATGCTTGTTGAGGTTACTTTAGGATAACTGGAATTACTTGGACGTTTCCTTTAAGGGGTGGGTCTTATTTTGTTTGCTTGAGGACAAGCAAAGGTTTAAGTTTAGGGGAGTTGATAAGTAGGATTTTAACGTGTTTTATGCCCCTACTTGACTATGCTTTGAGAATAATTTGCTATAAAATAGTCCCAAAATACTTATAGGTTGTGCTTGATTGCAGGTTTGAGCGACAAAGTGACGAAATGTCAAAGATCGGCTCAAAACAGAGTGAAACCTATTCAAGTATCAAAGACCAATGAAGTGGTGGAAAAAGGAGCTAGTGCGGACCGCACAATTGTGCATGTGGCCGCACTAGGGGTTTCAGAGAAGAGCATAATCAGGCTTGTAAACATGCAGCCGCGGTTGGAAATGTGCGGCACGTGTCCAGCTCACGCGACTGCACTATTGTGTCATGCGGTCCACGCCAAGAGGTGCAGAGAAGATGGAGTTTTGGGAAAAGGTCAGCCACGCGGCCGCGGTCATCTTCATGCGGTCCGCGCCAGATCTCCTCGCGACCGCGCCACACCTTTACGCGGTCCGTGCCAGCCACTTCAGAGAAGATAGAAATGGAAGTCAGACAGCCAGTACGGCCGCGGTCATAATTATGTGGCCCGCACTGACCCCGCAGGGGCAATTTTATCTATTTTTTCCAGCCCACTATAAACAGAACATTTTACCATTTTTAGGTCAAGTGGTATTTACAGAACAGAGTTGTGAGGACAAAAGTTTTAGCCTATTTTGGCATTTTAGCATTAATTTCTCAATAGATTCTTGTAGTTTCTCTTTATTTATTAATTAATATGGTTATTTCTTCTTCTATTTCTTCTGTTTCTTCTTCAATTATGTCTAGCTAAACCTATTAGCTAGGGTTGTGGCTCAACCATAGTGTGGGTAATTGATGGGTGTTGCTTTCTAATGATAGATTGATATTGGGTATTTGTTATTTGGGTTAATTTTATGCTTTAATTAAGGATTGTTGGTTGCCAACATTGATTCTAACTTAGTGGGTTTGACTCTTCTTGAGAAAGAGAATCTATGACCCCAAAATTGACCCAACAAGAAATTGGAATGGACCCATGAGAAATGGTAGTCCCAATTAACGGGTTAAATCTCGAGAGAGTATATACCCTACTTGAACCCCAGTTGCTTGGTCTAATTGGCCTACCCAATTGGTTTCGAGAGAGTCAATTGGGCAAAATCACTTTCTCTACCGAGAGGTGTGAGAGTGGTTACAATTGAGCAACGGTTATAGCATAAATACCAAATATGTCAATCTATTCTTAGTAGTTTCTACCCGTTAGTTAACCACCTAGGTGATGCCACAACCCTAGTGCCTTTCTCCCTATTAATTACAACCTAGCAATATTTCCTTAGCATAATTTAGCTTTAATCCTTAGATTACAATAGTAGTTTTAAATATAAAAAAATGTTAGGAGTGCAATTTAGAAGTACAAACGCAATTCTAGGCTGAACAGACAATACAACTCCACTCCAAGCTCCATGTGGAAATTTGATCCCGAACCACTATTCGGGTAAAAGCTATAACGACCCGCTCTCCCTACATTCGTGTAGCGTTGAGTTGGCAGCGATCACTATCCACTATAAAACCTACATAATCAGCATCAGCATATCCTACTAGATCAAAATTACTACCTTTAGGATAACAAAGGCACTGATCAGTGGTTCCAGATATCTTAGTATCCTCTTGACAGCAGTAAAGTGAGACTCTTTTGGATTTTCCTAAAAACGAGCACATAGCCCTACAGTGAAAATAATGTCAGGTCTGCTAGTAGTGAGATACAAGAGTAAACCAATCATACCCCTATACAACTTTTGATCAACTGATGAACCAGGTTCATCACAATCTAATTTAGTGGCAGTTGCAATGGGTGTGTCTATTTCTTTAGATTTCTCCATTTTAAACTTTTTGATTAGCTCTTTTGTATACTTTTGCTGATGGATCATGGTTCCATTTGGACTTTGTTTGATCTGTAAGCCTAAGAAGAGATTAAGCTCACCCATCATGCTCATTTCAAACTCACTCCTCATTAATTTTGCGAAGTCCTTACTTAGCTTATCAGTGGTGGCCCCAAAGATTATGTCATCAACATAAATTTGCACAACAAGGAGATCCTTACCTGCTCCCCCCTTGCACATGCCTCACAAACTTTGTCTTCCTTGAACTTGATATTGGGTAACCCTATCACCAAGTCCTTAGAGACTAGTTTGTTAAGTTGATTTAGACTTGCATGACCAAGTCTTTTGTGCCACGGGAGGGGATCATTAACCAACACACTTAAACAAGTGAGTTCATTTTTTGAAAGAGTGGACAAATCTACAATGTAAATATTGTTAGCTCTTTTTTCCTGCAAAACAATCTTGTCAGTGGTAAGGTTAATCACAAAGCATTTGGTGGAGGTAAAAGCCACAAGGTTACCTCTGTCACACAATTGTGATATACGTATTAAGCTATATTCAAGCCATCTATCAGGTAGACATTCTCTATGGAATGAGAATCTGTTTTGCCTACTTTTCCAACCCCAATGATCTCACCTTTCTTTCCATTACAAAAGAAGACATTACCTCCTTTTAAGTCTTCAAGTGAAAGGAACTGGTCCTTGTCCCCAGTCATGTGTTTTGAGCATCCACTATCCATATACCATATTTGGCTCCTCCCATTCACTTGGACCTGCAAAAGAAAATTAGGGATTAGTCTTAGGAACCCAAACTAGTTTGGGTCCCTTTCTATAGGCAAAAGGGTGAATTAAATTCCTTCTTACCCATCCAGGCAGCTTACTTTTCTCTTGAACAAAGGCTTTGTTCTTTTGACTGGCCTTTTCTTTTGCATTACATTCATTTTTGTAATGGCCAATCTTGCCACAGTGTGTGCAGATTTTATTTTCAGGAAGTGTGAGGTACTTGATTTTAGGGTCCCATTTGGAGCTTGAGTCCCATAGCCAAGTCCTCTTTTGTTGCTACTATGATGCTCTTGCAGCCAAGAGAGTGCATCAGAAGCCTTGTTCCACTTGCAAGTTCTGTTTAATTCATGTTTCACCTTTCCTAGATCTTCCTTTAGGACTTTGATGAATTCATCTTTCTTATACAATTCATCTTTAATTTTTCCCAAATTTTCTTCTAGAGTGAGATAAGTGTGATCAGCTTTCTTCTTTCCTGTTCCTAGTTTCAGTTTTAATTTTTCACATCTAAGTTCTAGGACACTGTTATCAAGTTCAAGAACCTAGTTCTTCAACTCATCATTTATGTTATCACTTTCATTAACCCTAAATTCTAGACTTTTGCATTTTGCTTTTAGGATCACGCATTCCCTAGACAGAACTTCCTTCTCATTATTTATTATCTCAGACTCCTCAATGAAGTCTAGTAACAGCTCAGCCAACCTTTCTTTAGACAAAAATTTGATCTTGTCTTTGAGATGAAGAATACTTACCTCTTGTTCATCATCTGATTCTCCGATGGCCATTAGTGCTTCCTCATCTTCAGCTTCATCTTCTGAGTCATCATTTGAGGTTTCTCCCCAAGAAGCAACCATGGCCTTGGTTGAACCTTTATTCCTTTTTGGTTGAACTTGTTCCTTCTTCTTGTTTCTTCGTTCAGCCCTTTATTTCTTCCACTCAATTTCCCATTGAGGGCAGTTTTTGATCATGTGATCAGTCTTACCACACCTGTGGAAACCCTCATTGGTTTGTTTCTTAGGAGCTCTTAGCTTGTTGAAGGTTCTACCTCTTGAAGAACCCTTTCCTCTCATCAGATACTTTTTAAAATCTCTGGTGATCATTACCATCTCATCATCTTCCAGATCTGAACCTTCAGCAATTCTGAGAGCTAGGATTCTCTCCTTCTTGGGTGTATCCATCTTCATGGTTTTCCTTCTCAGTTCATAAGCAGTAAGATTTCCAATTAGTTCATCCAGTCTAAGAGTAGCAATACTCTTGGATTCCTAAATGGCAGTAATTTTGCTTTCCCATGATACTGGCAGAACCCTTGTCAGAATTGTCTCAACCTTGTCTTCTTCAAGAATAATTCTTCCAAGAGACTTAAGTTCATTTGTCAGTGTAGTGAATCTAGTATACATCTCTTGGATAGTTTCTCCTTCCTTCATAGTAAAGTTCTCATATTAAGAATACAACAGTGTTCCTCTAGATCTTTTCACTTGAGGTGTTCCTTCATGAGCCACTTGCAAAATGTCCCATATCTCCTTAGCAGTAGTATAACTTTGGATCCTACCGTACTCATCTGGACCTAGTCCACATACAAGCCATTTTTTGGACTTAGCATTTTTCTCCCACTTTTTCAGGTCTTCAGCAGTGCAGTCAGCCCTTATCTTTGGCACATCCACTCCTTCCTCATTCTTCTTTGTGGTTGCTAAAGGACCATCAGTGACTATGTCCCAGAGTTCATAGTCTTCTCCTATGATGTGATCCCTCATCCTATTCTTCCACCAAGAATAGTACAGTCCATTAAAAAGTGGAGGCCTCGTAGTGGATTGCCCTTCCCAGTTCCCAGGTGGTGCACTCATGTTGATCTTTTCCTAAGGTGTTAGCCTCTTCAAGGATAACCTCGCTCTGATACCAATTGATGTTCTAAACTTCAATACCACACAAGAGGGGGGTGGTTTGTGTGGTACCCAATTTTCACTCTAGAAGAACCATTGTTCTTCTAGGTGTACTAGTAATACTACTGTTTGCGGAATTAAGAGTGCATAAAATTAAAGAACACAGAGATTTTTACGTGGAAAACACCTGGCTCAAAAGGTAAAAAAAACCACGACCTACTACTCAGTAGGATTTTCCCAAACTTCCACTAAAATCATTGAGCCAAAATAGCATTTACAAAACTCTTGTAAACCTCAGGATTAAACTCTAATCCCAGTGTGGCACACAGCCTCAACTGTTGCGACACCTTCAAGTTAACTCTAACTTGAATACTCAAAGTACCTAATATAATTGCTTCTATGAAAGCTGGAAAGGTACACCTTTAAAACACCTACTACAATTAAACTAGAATAAAATAAAGACGCAAAGGAACTGGTTTTTCTATCTTGTTCAAGTAGCTTCAGGAATGCACACTTGAATCTCACATAAATTGCTTGCAAAATTGCCTCGCTCTTTTGCTCTCAATTTAGTTTAACTTCTGCGTTTGTGCAATACGTGTAAAAGAGAACAATTCCTATTATTTAATGAGTTAGCAATTAGAGTTTGATTGAGACTCAATTGCTGATCTTCCATCGAAGTTGAGTCCTTGAACATTACAAACTCCAACCCTCTCTTTTATCCGGATTGTGACATTTTCAATGATGAGACTTTCTCTCCTCATCCAATATGCAACCTTTTCGATTAGTTCAGGAGATATTGTTGCTTGATCATTGAGAGTTATCTCCTTCACATGTATCTCACATGTCTAGATTGATAAATACTGTGCCTCACATGATGGACCTGGTCCATGGCTGAGTTCATTTGTCATTCTTCAAAACTTCACCTGAACTTGGGCCAACAACGTGGAATATGGTTTCCAACGTGACTTCCCCTGCTAGGACAAGCAACACTATTTCCCCGGATGTCCGCTCTACTGCATTGTTAAAACCCGTTAGTGTTATGAAACGAGGTATTATTCTATCCTCGAGCCTCATTTACACAAGAACTCTCGGGTGGATAATACACGCGCCGATTCCGTCGTCTACCATGATTCTTTTTACATCTGTATCAGCGATGCAAAAAGTTATAACTAAAGCATCATAATGAGGGAAAGACAAACCATCGACATCTGACTTTTCGAAGATGATACTGTCTTCGAAGTCGTCATACCGTTTGTGAGCGACCATCCATTTAAGTTGGTGCGTAGTGGTGAACTTCACATGGTTGATCACCGAATCATCACCGCCGCTGATGATCATCTGTATGGTGCATGCCGGTGATGGTAGTTTTGGAGGTCCTTAAGATGGGTCACGTCCTCTGGCAAAGTTTGCCCTTCCTTTATCACTGAGCGGTTCCTTTAGGTACCCGTGGTTCAACATCCTGACCACCTCTTGCCGCAGGCCTATGCAATCTTCGGTCTTGTGTCCTCTTTCCTAATGGAATTCGCAGAGGACATTTGACCTTCTTGTGCTCGGGTCCGATTTCATTTTTGGTGGCCATTACACCTTCGTGCCTAGCTTCTCCAGAGCGTACACTAATCTCTGAAGGGGAAACACAAATATTATAAGCAGATAACAGTAGAGGCATACCTTTTTCGTTTTGAAGGGGTGTGGTGTGTTGTAGCATGATATCTGTATGACTCGGAGGAGGCGAGTTAGATGTTCTGACATAAGGCTGATGCCTTTCTAGATTGAAACGCGGGGGCTGATCCTTTCGCCCATCGTTACGTCGATCCATCCTTGCCTCGGTCTGGACTGACGTTAGCCGCTGAGTTGGGCCGTGAAGATCATCTTCGTCTGCCCTTACCTCGGCGTAGTAGGCATTGTGAATCTCTTCCCATATGGTGAGAGGGTACTTCATGAGTCTGTTGAGCAATTTCTTGGTTGCCTTTGATATGTTCCTATTTAACCCATTTTGGAAGGCCGCGACTGCCATTCCTTCTGACACATTTGGCAGTCCCATTCTTACTATGTTGAATCGGGCCAGGAAGTCTCGAAGTACTTCGCCTGCCGTTCGCCTGATGGCGAAGATGTCGTTGACCCTAGCTTCATCCTTCTTAGCTCTTGCATGAGCAGTAGTAAATTTGTCTGGGATCTCCTCAAACGTTGATATTGATCGTATTGGTAGCTCGGAATACCATGTCAATGCTCCTCCTGTCAAAGTCTCACCGAACTTTTTTTGCAGCACATATAGCACTTGCACTTTTGACAGGTCATTGCCCTTTACCGCGGTGACGTAGTGGATTAGATTATCTTCTGGATTTGTGGTCCCGTCGTATATTCTCAAGTATGGTGGCATTTTGAAGGTTTTTGGTATGGGGTGAGGAGCAACTCCCTCGATGTATGGTTGTTCGACGAACCTTCCCACATCGCGTTTTGGTAGTAGCTTAGGGGCACCAGGTATTTTGTCAACCCTTTCCTGCTGCTCTTTCATTTGATTGCGAAGTACTTTGTTCTCATTTTCCATTTCTTCCATTTTCTTTAGAATGGTTGGTTGTGAGTGCATCGTTGTGACGACCCGGCCCGTCGTCTCATGTATTACTGCTCCATTTTTCCCATTTCATGCTTCTTCATGTTTCGTTATCGGTATGTGGTATGTTAGAGTTGATTTGGATTGGTTTTGATAAGAAATGAGACACCTAGTCTCTTTAATTAAAACTTAAGTTGGAAAAGTCAACCGAATATTGACTATTGAGTTAGAGGGCTCGGGTGTGATTTTTGGTGATTCGGTTAGCTTCGGGGGATGATTTGTGACTTAGGAGCGTGATCGGAATTGATTTTGGAGGTCCGGTGTAAAATTAGGCTTGAATTGGCGAAGTTAGAATTTTGGCGAATTCCGGTTGATAGGTGAGATTTTGATCTGAGGGTCGGAATGGAGTTCTGAGAGTTGCAGTAGCTTCGTTGGGTGATTTTGGATATGTGTGCAAATTTTCAGGTCATTCGGACATCGTTTGGTTAGGTTTTTGATCGAATGAGCATTTCGGAAGTTTTGAAGAAACTTAGGCTTGATTCCGATGTGATTTGATGGTTTTAGCATTGTTTGATGTGTTTTGATGATTGGAACTAGTTTGAATGATGTTATGGAATATGTTGGTACTTTTGGTTGAGGTCCCGGGGGCCTCGGGGTAATTTCGGATGGCTTAACGGAGGTTTTGAACTTGGAAGGAATTGCAGAAAATGCACAACTGTTGCAAGCCAAATTTGGCCTTCCGTTCGCGGGAAGGAACCTTGCGTTCGCATAGTAGAGTTTCCTGGGTCATCGCGGTTCGCATGTTTGGCCTCGCGTTCGTGTAGAAGGGGCCTGGGGCCCTGCTTGGTTTGTTCAATGTGTTCGCGATGATGAGTTTGCGTTTGCGTAGGTTGAGGACCCCGTACATCGCATTCGCATAGTGGGGATCGCGTTCGCATAGTTGGAGGACTCAGAGCATCACGTTCGCGTTTGGGTTAACGCATTCGCATGGAGTAAATTATTGGTCAGCGGAATTTGTTCATCGCGAACGCGGGGGTGTTGACCGCGTTCGCGTAGGGTAAAACCTGGGCGTCCAGAGGGCTTTTTATTTTATTTCATCCGCGACCCCATTCATAATTTCCTCCATTATTGACCACCTTAAGAGCTTTTTGGTAGAAATTGAAGAGGATTTTGTCGGGAATTGATGGAAGGTAAGTCTCGTGACCTAGAAACGCTATTTTATTGAAGAATCAACCTTTAATTCTTGGAAATTTGGGTGAAAATTTGAATAACAAGAGCTTGAGTTTTGATATTTCAAATTGGGATTTGATAGGTCATTTGAGCTCGGATTTCGGAGTTCTTGGTATGTATGGACTCGTGGCGAGATGAGGAATCCGGGAATGTGAGTTTTGTAATTTTTCGAGAAGCAGGCTCGGGGCTCAGGTTTTGCTAGTTTCGAGATTTCTACTATATTTTGATTGTTTTCGATTGGGTATTGTTCCTTTGGCATAGTGTGATGTATTCGCTCTGATTTTGGCTAGATTCGACGCGCGTGGAGGCCGATTCGAGGGGCAAAGGAGTCGCGAGCTAGAGATTTCACCGGTTTGAGGTAAGTAATACTTGTAAATGATATCCTGAGGGTTTGAAACCCCGGATTTGCACATCATAGTGTTGTATTGAGGTGAATTACACGCCGGATACGAGCGTGGGGTAGAGCACCGTTGGGGATTGCAACTTGGTCCGTCCCGGTTGTTGATTTTTACCGCGTATTTGACTGAACTACTTGTTATCATTCAGCACTCTCATATCATTGGCATCCATGCTATTTCTTGCACTGTTACCAGATACCCTGGTGTTATTTGTTAATGGAGTGCTGTGCCCGAGGGGCTGACTTATGTGCGGACTTGCACTATCTGATTATGCATTCATTTGCTTGACTGTTGGGAAAAGGAAATTTTCAAAAGAGGTTTTTAACTGAGCCAGATATTTTCTAAAGGATTTTCACGGAATTACTGTTTTCTCAAAGGGTTTGTGCTGTCCCATATTGCATGATGGAGTGCTCTTACGTGATTTCTTGCCGCTCGGTTATTATTTACTCTTATTACTCACTGAGTTGGAGTACTCACTTTACTCCTTGCACCTCGTGTGCAGTTGCAGGTATTGTTCACCAGGTAGCGGGTTATTAGCGGATTGAAGGTATTACTATTGTAGCTGAGCAAGGTGACCGCCAGCGTTCGCGGCACCGGACTTCATCTTTTGAACTTCAGATTTTATTTTATATATATTATCGGTCCTGTAGTGGTGTTCAGTCTTCTTTAGATGCTCGTGACTTGTGACACCCCAGTCGGGCTGTGTTGGGTAGTAAATATCAGTTATTAATGCCATTAAGTCGTATTATTCATTCATTTATGTTTGTTAACTATTAAAAAGGGGCATTGTTGTTCTGTTGGCTGGCCTTGTCTTCACGAGAGGTGCCATCACGATCGGGTTTGGGAATTGGGTCGTGACAAGTTGGTATCAGAGCCTAGGTTACTAGGTCTCATGAGTCATAACCAGGTTTAGTAGAGTCTCGCAGATCGGTACGGAGACATCTGTATTTATCCTCGAGAGGCTGCAGAACATTTAGGAAAACTTCACTTTCTTGGAATTCTTATCGTGCGTATTTGATTAAGCTTGAGATATAACTCTTGAAATTCTTTCCACACGTCTGTATGCGCATGTGAGCGCTCAGTATTGTATGTGCCTCGATGGCTTGTGATTCCCCGATCAAAGGGCGAGATATAATCTCCGTGAGCTTGATGTTGGGCCAGTCTGGAGGACTTGAGGCCGGATCTTTGCCTATGGCTTGAGCACCGAGGTGCTAATTGTGTGAGCAAATATTTTGAACTTACATGTTTGGTATTGTCCCTCTTAGCCGGAATGGCGGCTGTATATCCATGTGATGATTATGTTAGTACTGCGAGATGTATCTATGTGATCTTGGTAGTAACGAAGGAGTCTGCTGAATGATAGATGAGCTGTTAAGTGTTCGTTTCCTATTGTGATTTGTTGTGTAGCCCCGAGTTATGGGCGCATGGAGAATATTTTCATATCTCCTAGTTGGAAAGTAAGGTACAATACTTATGGCGGTATGAGTTCAGACTCAGGAAGACTAAATATGTTGTATTATGTGTATGACGGTGGGAGGTGTGCTGAAATACTAAACTGAGGCGAAACAAGTAGGTTATCTCCTGCGGAGTGTTCTTAAGTGGTATGATCCTTATGTGTACGTTAGAAGATCCCATGTGTAATTGAAAGGCACGTGTTGTAATTTGAATAAAATTTGGGTCGCTTAAGAGAGTGGACTCAGCTGATGTGGGGATGAATGGGAGATTCGCAGAGGATTATAGTACTAGATAATCTGTGTTTTCACAAACTTGTAGATGATTGAGTTTAATCTCATTGTGGCATCATTAGAGCAAAAGTATTATGAATTGTTAAGGGTGTCTTGATGTATGGCTTCGAGCTAAGTTGGGGAGGTTGCTGTTGATTAGCTGATTGCACGGGTAGGAGCTATGTTGGTCCGTTTCGAGGTAGGCTGGCGGATCAGTTCTGGTTGCAGAAATTGAGTCGAGGATGGCACGTGTGAAGGAAAATTTTGATAAAGGTTATGTGACGCTTTGTAGATGTGTGAAAATAATAGGATGTCTTGAGCTGTTACTGGTAAAGAATGCTCAGTGTATAGAGAAGGAAGATGGTTGTTTGTATTGGTATGAGATCATGTTCTGCGGTGTTAGAGTGCTAATAAGGCACGAGTAGTTCTGTTCGTTAAGTCAGATAACTTACAGTTATGTAAGAGTGAATGACTCTCGGGAATGGTTTTATTGTGTTCAAGATTTGGCATGTAATGACCATGTGTCTTAAGGTTGGGTATGTGGCTAGGGACTGTGTTTTCATTAGAAAAGATCAAGATTTGTGGTATTTTATGTTAATTATGGGATTCTATGTATCAGTATCTGGAAAGTAATGGTAACGAATTTCAGATTCGCAGGAAGTTCTTCGGGGTAAAGTACTCTGGAACGTGGCATTTTCTGGGAAGCATTGAAAGAGTATTCAGTGGCTTATGGGTCTTAGACAGTGTGGCCTTATGTTCGAGTCTCGTGTGGTAAACCTGGATTGAGGCATTATGATGCTACAGCGAGGGAAAAATATCAAGTGGATGATGAATAAAAAGAGAAATTAGATAGATGGAATAACGTGATAGTAGACCGAATCGTTATGGTAAGGATATGATTAATTCTTCGTATGTGTTCGAGGTAATGAGCTTTTACTGGTATTGTGCAGCAAGGCTCTTGAGTTCTGACAGCTTGCTTAGCTTGGTTCGGGTATAAGGATTCAGTCCTGGCAGTTTAGCTCGTGAAGATGGAATTGGGAGAGAGTTCTTGTTGGGTTTTACTGTGGTTTGGAGATGAATATATTTTCTATGGGTAAGTGAAGCATGGGGTACGTAATGATTCCTCTTCTAGATAGGACTGACGGAAGGTCTTGGCTGGATGAGTTACAGTTCAGTTCTGAAAAGGAGTTCATAAAATTCTTAGGCAATGGGTAGCCTCAGGTAATCAAGGAAATGGTACTGCTAAATGGAAGTGATTTGACGAGAGTATATGTCTCGAAAGAAGGGTAATGTGATTAGAATGATGATACTTCGGTAGTACTGCGGCACTTTCTTGCTAGATCGACTGCTGATATCTGAGTGTGTTTGATGGCACAGGAGAATTTTAGAATATCTTTCAAAGAATGATTGGGTACTCGAGGTGTAATAT
>MU700857.1:63746-86370 GCA_026770625.1 Nicotiana glauca | reverse complement strand
AGCGGACGGCTGGGAAGGATTGCTTTCCTTAATTAGGCCTTTGTGACGGATGTCAGTATAGAGGTTTCTACCATTGATTCAGTTCCGGTGTTGAGGGACTTTTTTTTGGGATGCGTTCCTTGTGGTCGGGCATGTCGCCGGGCGAGATTATGGATTTCGGTATTGATTTGGTGTCGGGCACCGTATCGTACGGCTCCGGCATGAGTTATAGTAGTGGAAGGAGCAACCTCAGGCTTCTTGGTAATGAGTTTGTTGGTAAGCTGATTGGATACGTGTTTGGCTTGAGTTGGCTTTGTTGGCCCCGAATTGTATTGATGAAGGATAGGTTGATTCGATCGTTATTGAACCTGCTAGTGATTTGGGGAGATCTATGAGTTGCTTTTTTTGTGCTGTGAGGCGTTATGATTTACGGATTGTGGGCACATATAGTGCGGTGCTATCGAGATTCATAGTGGAAGTTGAGTTTTGTAGCTTACAACGCTATAAGTAGATATCATTATGCACTCAGTATACTTACGACCGATGCTCGGTATTTTATTATAATGAGCAAATTTGGCTCGATGTGCATCTCCCCATGTGAGATATTTGTGTGGATCGGGTGGCATGCCGCCACGGCTATGTTATCTGGATCGGGTTGCACGCCGCAACAGTGTGATGTTGAGAATAGTTTTCCATATGTTACTTGGTATGTCTTGCTTCCTGGTTTCTGAGGAAAGTCTGTATTGGGTGTTTCTCGGCGAATGGCGCATCGAATGTGTCCTTTCAGGAGTGAATGGTGTATATTACTTGCTTCACCGTGGGTGTGATGGATTGCTTGGGTTCAGACATCAATCTGTGCGTGGTTGTCTATTTTGAGCATGGTGACTTATGGTGCTTCATGTGTAATAGTGTTTGGATAGGATCGCGCGTTGTGGCGAGGTCACGTGAAGCTATGACCTTTCGAGGAGGATTCAGGTACTCTATTTTCTATGATGTGAGACGGGGTCTCAGCTTTGTGTTATGACGGTACTGATGAGCTTGAGGTACAACTCTTTTGTTTGAGTTATTTGTCATGATTCGAGTATGTTTAGACCGTTTCTTATTGGTGCGCGTATTATGCAAGTGTGGCTTAGGCCGGTGTTGAGGTGTCGTATCACCAGGGTGGTGCGTTGAATTCGAGGTGATCGTTGGAGTCAGTAATGAATGCGAACAAATGTGATTTCAGCTGGTTAGAGGGTTTATATCGAGGTTTGGCCCGGAAATCTGTTGTGGTATTAGTCAACAAGGAAATGGCTTCATGTATGGGTGACCTGAGGAATGGTTACGGTCTATCACGTGTTTTATTTATCGTTGGCAGTATATGAAAGTGATGGAATAAGACTTTAGCTAATAAGAGGTTTCTATCGGTATTTGGGTATTGTGGGCAACTGTTGTGAATAGAGACTATCGTTTCGAGTGTTGGGTTGTATGGTATATTGTATGATTTCACCTGAGGTTACAGGTGTGGGTTATTACAGCTGGTTCGGGTTTATTCTGGGTATGATTTCAGAAAGTGCAATGTGGTTCTACGGTTTATGGTCTAGATGGACTGTAAATTTTTAGCTATGTTGTATTATCAGACCTATGTAAGATAGGGTGACGTGGGATCACCCTGGGTATATGCTTGGTAAGGTCATTTAGCTATTGGTTTGCTTCTAGTACAACTCTGGGTACGCTCGAAGACGAGCGTTTGTTTAAGTTGGGGAGGATGTGACGACCCGGCCCGTCGTCTCATGTATTATTGCTCCATTTTCCCCATTTCATGCTTCTTCATGTTTCGTTATCGGTATGTGGCGTGTTAGAGTTAATTTGGATTGGTTTTGATAAGAAATGAGACACCTAGTCTCTTTAATTAAAACTTAAGTTGGAAAAGTCAACCGAATGTTGACTATTGAGTTAGAGGGCTCGGATGTGATTTTTGGTAATTCGGTTAGCTTCGGGGGATGATTTGTGACTTAGGAGCGTGATCGGAATTGATTTTGGAGGTCCGGTGTAGAATTAGGCTTGAATTGGCGAAGTTAGAATTTTGGCGAATTCCGGTTGATAGGTGAGATTTTGATCTGAGGGTCGGAATGGAGTTCCAAGAGTTGCAGTAGCTTCGTTGGGTGATTTTGGATATGTGTGAAAATTTTCAGGTCATTCGGACATCGTTTAGTTGGGTTTTTGATCGAATGCGCATTTCGGAAGTTTTGAAGAAACTTAGGCTTGAATCCGATGTGATTTGATGGTTTTAGCGTTGTTCGATGTGTTTTGATGATTGGAACTAGTTTGAATGACGTTATGGAATATGTTGGTACTTTTGGTTGAGGTCCCGGGGGCCTCGGGGTAATTTCGGATGGCTTAACGGAGGTTTTGAACTTGGAAGGAATTGCAGAAAATGCACAGCTGTTGCAGGCCAAATTTGGTCTTCGCGTTCGCGGGAGGGAACCTCGCGTTCACGTAGTAGATTTTCCTGGGTCATCGCGTTCGCGTGGTTGGCCTCGTGTTCGCATAGAAGGGGCCTGGGGCCCTGCCTGGTTTGTTCAACGCGTTCGCAATGATGAGCTCGCATTCGCGTAGGTTGAGGACCCCGTGCATCGCGTTCGCGTAATGGGGATCGCGTTCGTATAGTTGGAGGACTCAGAGCATCGCGTCGCGTTTGGATTGATGCGTTTGCATAGAGTAAATTATTGGTCAGCGGAATTTGTTCATCGCGAACGCGGGGGTGTTGACCGCGTTCGCGTAGGGTAAAACCTGGGCGTCCAGAGGGCTTTTTATATTATTTCATTCGCGACCCCATTCATAATTTCCTCCATTGTTGACCACCTTAAGAGCTTTTTGGTATAAATTGAAGATTATTTTATCGGGAATTGATGGGAGGTAAGTCTCGTAACCTAGAAATGCTATTTTATTGAAGAATCAACCTTTAATTATTGGAAATTTGGGTGAAAATTTGAAGAACTAGGGCTTGAGTTTTGATATTTCAAATTGGGATTTGATAGGTCATTTGAGCTCGGATTTGGGTGTTCTTGGTATGTATGGACTCGTGGCGAGACGAGGAATCCGATAATGTGAGTTTTGTAATTTTTCGAGAAGCGGGCCCGGGGCTCGGGTTTTGCTAGTTTCGAGATTTTTGCTATATTTTGATTGTTTTTGATTGGGTATTGTTCCTTTGGCATAGTGTGATATATTAGCTCTGATTTTGGCTAGATTCGACGCGCGTGTAGGCCGATTTGAGGGGAAAAGGCATCGCGAGCTAGAGATTTCACCGGTCAGAGGTGAGTAATACTTGTAAATGATATACTGAGGGTTTGAAACCCCGGATTTGCACATCATAGTGTTGTATTGAGGTGACTTGCACGCCGGATACGAGCGTGGGATAGAGCACCATTGGGGATTGCGACTTGGTCCGTCCCGATTGTTGATTTTTACCGTGTATTTGACTGAACTGCTTGTTATCATCATAATTTGGACTGATTGCCATGTTTTGGGCTTCGTGTCGATTATTTGAATCCTTTAGGAATTATTATCACTGTTTCCATGATACTTAGCATGTTAAATGATTTCAGTCCTGAGTTAAACACTGTTTTGAAATGTCCAGACATACTTATAAGGTTTTAAAACTTAAACTACATATTTTTAACGTTTGGAACTGAGAACTGTTATTTGAATATTGCCCTAGTGGCTTATGTGCATTTCTGGATTGAGCATGGATCGGGTTGCGCACCGCAGTAGTGTTATATGTGCATTCCTGGACTGAGGATGGATCGGGCTGCGCGTTGCAGCGGTGTGATATTGATATTGCGCTAGGGCTGTAGGAGCCCCTCCGAAGTCTGAACCCCCACAGTGAGCGCGGGTACCCAAATGGATCGGGATGCGCGTCGCAGCGGTCATGTGCATTGCATTGCATTCATGCATTGGTTCCTGTTTGTACTACGTGGCATGACATTCAGCACTCTCATATCATTGGCATCCATGCTATTTCTTGCACTGTTACCAGATACCCTGGTGTTATTTGTTAATAGAGTGTTGTGCCTGAGGGGCTGACTTATGTGTGGACTTGCACTATCTGATTATGCATTCATTTGCTTGACTGTTGGGAAAAGGAAATTTTCCAAAGAGGTTTTTAACTGAGCCAGATATTTTCTAAAGTATTTTCACGGAATTACTGTATTCTCAAAGGGTTTGTGCTGTCCCATATTGCATGATGGAGTGCTCTTACGTGATTTCTTGCTGCTCGGTTATTATTTACTCTTATTACTCACTGAGTTGGAGTACTCACTTTACTCTCTGCACCTCGCGTGCAGTTACAGGTATTGTTCACCCGGTAGTGGGTTATTAGCAGATTGAAGGTATTACTATTGTAGCTGAGCAAGGTGACCGCCAGCGTTAGCGGCACCGGACTTTATCTTTTGAACTCCAGATTTTATTTTGTATATATTATTGGTCCTGTAGTGGTGTTCAGTCTTCTTTAGATACTCGTAACTTGTGACACCCCGGTCGAGCTGTGTTGGGTGGTAAATATCAGTTATTAATGCCATTAACTCGTATTATTCATCCATTTATGTTTGTTAACTGTTAAAAAGGGGCATTGTTGTTCTGTTGGCTGGCCTTGTCTTCACGAGAGGCGCCATCACGATCGGGTTTGGGAATTGGGTCGTGACAACCGTCACTTGCATTGATGACAGTGCAGATGTTGGTCGTTCGCGTAGCGCCTGGCTCGTCGGTGGCAGCTGCGATTTCTGCAGTCGGCAAGTCTTCGACATTTCCTTGAGGGGGTTTTTCGAGCATGTTGCTCAGGGCACTTGTCAACCACTCCTCTAGTAGCTTTTTGATCGCTGGCGGTGTTTCTGTCGCCGTGGACGTGGAAGCTTCTTTTTCACGCAAGACCGTCAGACCCTCGTGTGGAGAGGGTGAGATCTCCCCCTCCGGTATATCTCTTGGTGTTGTATTCTCGGTATCTTCCCTACTGGCTTCGTTGAGCGAACTTAAGAGGTTGTTTGAGATATCTGCTATCATCTTCAACCTTGCTTTTTTTTTCGCCATTGTTGGTTTTTATGGGGTATGAAGAACAGTGATCGTTGCTTTTGATATCCTAGATGAGAACTATGATTTCGATTATAGAAATCCCCAACTATGATTTCGATGATGGAAATCCCCACAGACGGCGCCAAATTATTTGACTCAAAAGATTTGTAACTCTTTTTAAGCAAATCAATCAAAGATGAAGGGGTGAATCGTAGTCGACGATAATAAACTCCAGGATCGTTACAGCAAAAAGGTAACAAAGATATAGAGAGGGAGAGAGAAAGAGATCATAAAAGTAGAAAGAGAGAGAGAGAGAGAGTAATCTTGTCTATTCAGAATTTTGCCTATTACAAGGCTTCAATCCCTCTTATATACTGTGGGGTTTCTCCTAATCGTGGGGATGACGAATTAAGGAGTATCTACTGTGACAAATCTAACGACGATGCGGGGACGTCTCCCCTTCCGCCTCTGGGTCATACCCTTGTACCGACTTGTGGGTTTGCGGTTGCCTGTCGTGTTCGCTATAGGCGGTGGTCGGTCAAATTCAGACCCATACAACTGCATTGGTTGATTTGGGGGCATAATTTGACTTTTAGTACGCTGCCTGAGTTCGATTGCCACTCTGGCATTGATCAAATTTTATTCGACAATGGTGTCCCGTCACTTTTAAATCCTCGATAGGCCTCTGCTTGCACGAACCTTGGTGTCCATTTCACCTAGGTATCTTGCATGTTTCCTAACTCGCAGAGATAATAGGTAATTCAACTCATCACCTAACGTTTTTGTGTATGTTGAGATTTGAGTTCTTGTATATCATACAACTATTTTAAATACTTTATTGATATACTTTAATTGGACGCAATAGTGCCACAAATAGACCTATGACATTGGTTACCCAAGTAGACAAGTGGGTACGATGGATCCAATTACCTACTGGCGGCACATTGACATGGGAATTAGACAGCATCACTCGTATAATAATTACTTATATTTTGGTATATCGATATTGTAGTGTGTGGTCAAATTTCGCATCATAGACCAAGATTTCACCTTTAGCCACCACACATTTTGGAACTCTTATTTAAATAAGAGACAAAGCATCTGAAAATCTGATGGCGATTCTAGCATAAACTCTAGCGTTTCGATGATGAAAGAATTGTTGCCTCACATGTAAATTTCCTTTTTTTTTTCTCTCCCTCTTACCTCCTGTTTATTTGCAAACAAGTACTCCTATTTGATTTACAAAATTAACCAATTAATAGTGAGAAGTGTGACCATTGTGCACACAAAAGTTCGTATTAAAAGTCGATAAACAGTTGATGAATAAATTATATACCCCATCTATTTCAAAGTGAATGAACGTATTACTATTTGAGGAGTCAAACATGATTTTCTTTGATCATATTTTCTGCAAATATTAGTACTTTACCCGAATTCACACTGAAAATTAATCAATTTAATCATTGTACTTGTTTGACCAAAAAGTGTTAAACTCTTTGTTAAACTAATTAATGATAAAATTGAGGATAAATCTTAACTCTAGATCTAAGTGTATTGAATAAGAGAAAGAGATATAATCAAACTTATAGCCCGATTTGAGATCATTAAATGACATCAAATATACACAATAAGCTTACATTCTTCACATCCCGTAGTATGGTGATAAAAATAAAAAAGATGAGATGCCATTGACAGTAACGAGATCTAGCTTCCTTGATTCAATAATCACGATTATAGAGATTTGTATTTTCTATCTAAGTCTTTTCTTGGTCTTCTGTTCTTCTCCTTTCTGGAACTCCCTTTTCTTGTCTTTCTTACCTCTTATATATATTATCATTATCCCCTTTTAGAGAAAAATAATGCTCCTTTGGCCTAAATTAAAGTATACCACAAAATGCAAAAGCGTCTTTAAGCGGCTGAAATGTAACAAAAGAGGAAAACGATAACGAAGAGTAACAAAAATGGAAAAGACAAGGCGGAAGTTTAATGGATTGCGCATAATAATAATAATATGTCAGAACGCACAAGAGAATAGACCCGTGAAGGCTCTCATGTAAGACATTCAAAAATCTAAATCTACATTAAAAAAATTGTAAAACAAATTGGTGGTTTGCTGAAGCCGCAGCGACCACCCTCCTCTGCCACCGCCCACCACCGCCCGGTGGTAGGTGACTCTTTTTCCCAACCTCCAGGCTCCGAATACCCATTGGCTCGTCAGGTAACTTATTTCTCATTATCTTTCTTAATTAATCACGTTGAGCATTTCATTACATATATCTATACCCTTTTGATGGAAGAAGTTTCTTTTGCTGGATTTCTCTCCTTAAATCCAGAAACCCTATTGAAATTGAGCGGTGAAGATTTATAAAACAAACGTCATTTTTTGCAAGTTTAAATCTTTATCATTGTAAACATTGGAAAAGGCTTGATATATGGAATTCCATGTGCAGTTATAACGTAAAGAAATGCCCAGCTCTTAAGAACAACAAGAATAACTATGTCTCAATCCCAGATATATTTGGGTGAAATATATATGTCTTCTATACCCTTTATGCTCTTTTTTCAGTTTGTTTCATTCGAATACTCAATAAAAAAGGGGAGCCCGGTACACTAAGCTCCCGTTATGCGCGGGGCAGAACCTTCTATTAGGCTGTTTCCACAGCCCGAACCCATTCAAATACTCAATAATGAAGACAAATTTAAGGGTATCTAAAATTAGAGATTCTCTAAATGTCACCAAGTTGAAAAGTTAACCGATCTTACTTGTCTAGAAGTGAAGAAAGAATTTCAAACATTGTAAAGAGTATCTTCACTTGATTATGTTTGTGGTTATAGATTGGGAAAATGAAGCTAGCATAAAGTAGGTAAGAGAGCATTTAGTTGGTGAGTTCTATTTGTTGAGATATTTATGTGCCTCTTGTTGCTTTTGCAGGATTAAAGAGGGAAAACTTGGGGCCTAAAGATGGAAACTGGATCAGAAAACTTTTCTGTGGATTTTCTGATGGGGGGAACGGCAGCCATTGTAGCAAAAAGTGCTGCAGCGCCAATTGAGAGAGTAAAACTTTTGTTGCAGAATCAGGGAGAATTGATGAAGAGAGGTCAACTTAAGAGACCTTATATGGGAATCGGTGATTGCTTTCGAAGAGTTTTGCGGGAGGAGGGTCTTGTCTCATTGTGGAGGGGAAATCAGGCCAATGTTATAAGATATTTCCCGACTCAGGTGGGTCATAAATTATTTTTGACTTTTTCTGCATCGGACTTAGACAGTTCATGATGATTACTATACTTGGTCATCCTTTACATGTTTCTCAATTGAATTCACAATGTTCTCTGTGTGATCAGACCCCTTCTAGGGTCCCTAAATCAACGTTTTTCTTAGCTACCATGTCAAAGCAGCTTTTTATTTAATGTTCGTTAAGATTATGCTTCTGTACAAGTGATCTAAGATTACCACATCAACATTGTCTGCTACACAATGTGCATGGGTGGTATTTTGTGATAATTTTATAAAGCAACCAATTAGACCCAACCAATGCTTACTTCAATGATGTTAATGGAAAATTGCTCCTGCACGACTCCACTTCTCCCTTACGGTCTCAATTAACAAATCTAAATTATTTCTCCTAACTATTTCATAACATTGAATTTCTCTAAAAGGAAAGGTACAAAAAGAAGGACGTGCAACATAGAGTTTTAAAGTACAAAGTAAAAAAGCACAACAACTACGCATCAGTCCAAAGCTTGTCAGGCTCCGCTATATGAATCCTCACTATTAAGGAACATTCCAAGTATAATTTCTACTATATAAGTGAACAACTTTTTGTGAAGCATTGCAATAAAGGGAAGTTCTTGTTTTCCCTGGTATCAGAATCAATAGCTTCCAGTTAGATTTCAAGATATCATCATAATATTTTGACATGTAGGTTTAAAGCTCACTAGATGCCAAGTATGCCAGTTTACTTCTTACTCTTAGGAATATCTGTGTGTTGCAGTTACAGGCTCTAGAAGACTTGTCACATGTAGGTGTAAAGCTCAGTTGACAAGTATGTCAGTCTACAGCAACAAGTTAATCTTTTTAGGCTTAGGGGAATTTGTGTCTTGCTGTAACAAGCTGTATATGGACTAGTGTATGTACTTAATTCATAGAAGACTGAAATTTATCCAGTTATACTTGACATATGTTCCTTTCTTCTTTTTCCTTTCTAATGCCATTCTTCTTCTGTTGTGTTTGCCATGTTTTAGCAAAATTCAAATGTCATATGAATTTATTGATTATCCTCCCTGTGCAACGCTTTTTGATGTTTTTAAGGTGTTATAGATAGAAGATCTCTTCTCACTGTAACCTTTACTACTTTCTCCTTAAGTGTCTCTTGGTTATCTGTCTCCTCTTCAATGTACGAAGTGACTGGAAGTCTAAGGTGACTGCCGTAGCCCGTAGCTGCAGGAACCAAAGTGCTCCCACCACCTAGTCACTGACCACAATAAAGGACAGGAATTGATAGAGTTGAGTGAATTTGCATTATGTTTGGAAGTGGGTACTGAAAAGGACTATTAGCCTTTTAGTCTTTTATTCTAGCTACAAACTGGACTTCTGATAGACTTCCTGTTATCCTTAGAATAATTCCAGAGCTTATTATAACTCTTGATGATGATGATTGTTTCAATAGGCAGCTATAGCTTATAGTGAGAAAAGCTTATTAGATAGTTTCAGTATCCATCAACAGGGTTACTTCAGAGTTGCCCTCATACATGGAGTGAAGGAGAAAGTTTGTTGGAATCATATCTTAATTATATATTTGACTAATAGTGCAGAGAAGTTCCCTGATGACATTTAGAAAACGTGATAGTTCCATGCTAAGTGTTTTCAGAGATGATATTATCATGAAACTAAGGTGAACGAGGAGAATGCCTCAAGGTACAAGATGTGCATGGGGAGAATGGGCACTTTATTAGGGCTTAGGCCGTGAAACATTTACCCCTATGCTCGCTAGGACATTTAGAGCATGCATCGCATTAATATAAGTATGAGCCTGGAGTTCCCTGTTTAAATATTGGTTACTCCATCCAAACTTAGCACTTTTCCAAGAAGTCCTCCTCGGATTCTACTCACCAGGTCCTCAAGCACAATCTATGCATATTTGGATTTCTTAATAAGATATCGCTAGCTCCAATATGTTCTTCTCATACCTTAGTCCGAATGGAAAGTTACTGTTTATTTTTGGGTCCTACTGTCATCATAATCATTACTATTAAATTCGCCTTGGGTATGGTGGGGGTTAGATAGGCCTTTATTTGTTTGTTACTTGAAGCCGTACGTGGAGGGGTGTGGGACACGTGTCCTTTAATTTCTCATATCCTGTATAAAAAAATGAATATGTTCATGCCTATGCAAAGATGTATTATCAAGAGTATGGTATGCATATATCCTATCTAGATTCTGCCTCGTAGATTGATCATAAACCTTCTTCACAACTAAGAAGAAATCTGTGATCTCTGCCTGTTATTATTGCGTTTGGGATGTGTTTAGTCAAGCTACATTCATCTCGAGTTCTTAGGGAAATACTGCTGAGCTTTGGTTAAAATAATGCTGTTAATGCTGAAATCCACTGCTTATGCGGTGCACTCTCTCGATAATGAACTCCATCTGAATCACTTAAATAGCCTCATCGGTTCTTCTTTTTTTTTTCATGTATCTGATCTTCGCATCCACAACAGGATCGTTCTTTTCACATCGGCATCTAGTGCAAGATGAAATTATAGTATCAAATAATTGATCAAAATGTTTCTGTACTTGGATCTTGATATTGGAAATTCTATTATTAAACACAGAATTTGTTTTTTCAACTAATATTTGGTGAGCTTAAATTATTATTTCTTTCATAGGCTTCCAACTTTGCTTTCAAAGGTTACTACAAGACTCTCTTTGGATATTCAAAAGATAAAGACGGATATGTCAAGTGGTTTGCAGGCAATGTGGCTTCAGGTAGCGCTGCTGGAGCAACTACTTCTCTGTTCCTTTATCACTTGGACTATGCAAGGACTCGCTTGGCAATGGATGCTAAGGAGTGCCCACTTACGGGTAAACGTCAGTTTAAGGGGCTAATCGATGTTTACTCTAAGACATTGTCAAGTGATGGAATTGTTGGCCTTTATCGGGGTTTTGGCGCCTCAATTATGGGAATAACTCTGTACCGAGGCATGTACTTTGGACTCTATGACTCCATGAAGCCAATTGTTTTAGTTGGACCCTTACAGGTATGGTAGATTCCTATGTTGGCAGTTTTCTGGTTTGAATTTTCTGTGTAATTGCACCATTTTCCTTATATATAAAAAATGTTTTATTGCACCATTTCCTTCTTTTGTATGAAAGACAAAGGAAAAACAGCTAAAAAAAGATTAAAAGTTGCTCTTTCAATTAATTTACGTGGGGTATTTGTGAGGGGGAGGAAGGGAAAATGTGTTATGGTGTTGATCTTTTTCATAAAATTATTTGCGAGGAAGGACATGCCTTGATATGACTTGTCCAAGTTGGCTGCAGACACTAATCTCGATATTCGTTCTCATTCGCAGGACAATTTTTTTGCCAGTTTCCTGTTGGGTTGGAGCATAACCACTTCCTCTGGGGTATGTGCCTACCCATTTGACACAGTACGCAGAAGAATGATGCTAACCTCAGGGCAAGAAACAAAGTATAGGAACTCCATGCATGCACTCCGTGAAATTATACGCGTTGAAGGTTTTGCTGCACTTTTTAGAGGAGTAAGCGCAAACATGCTATATGGTGTAGCAGGGGCTGGAGTACTTGCGGGGTATGATAAATTACACCAAATTATATATAGACCTGCGTACAGTTTTGAGTCCCAAAGAGCCTTGAACAAGTAAGACGTTTGCATGAATATTGGATACATGTATACAACACTATTTCATTTGCATACAGAAGTATGAATTCTTGGCAGAAGCAGAGGTGAAGAAGAGCATTCATTTCACCAACTGATTTTAAAGAAACGAAAACAACAGTATGCAGCAGGGTGCTTGCGCGCAAATGTTATAGCTCCGTGAATATGAAGTTCCGTGACTTGTGCTGCTGTAGACCATATGCTTATATGTTGTAGATCATCGGAACAATACAATGAAGTACTTGGTGTCATGCAAGACTACACTATGAAGACTGTTGTTCCATCTGACTATTGTTTCTCCCCTCTCAACTTCTTTTGAATTGACGCTTGACAAGAGTTACCATGTGCATATACAAGAATAAACAAGGCAGAAGAAATGAAATAAGGGCCTCCATCCTGTATTTTCTGTACAGTCCATTCTAAACTTTCTTTTCTTTGCTTTTTACCTCCACTGATCATCTTGTGACAATCTAAACGTTTCACTTGTTAATGAATAGGTTGATACTGTGGCCTTTTTCTTTTAGATAAATAGGTTGAAAGTGCAAATAGTAGAAGATCAGTTCACCTGTATAAATACATTGATTTTCTTGGCATGATATGATTGTTACCTTGTGTTAATATCTTCACTTTTGTGATACCAAGCTCCAGTTGAATTTTTTATTTCAGTTCTTGCTTAGTGGGAGGGGAGGATTTATAGGCAAATACATGGGGCGTGTGACTCCGTGGTCTTTTCGTCCAATTCGGTATTTTACGTACATATTTTTTAGAATTGGTCTATTATTATTTGTTGGCATCCATGCTCCAACGAGGCTAAATGGTGCAGTTAGTTAAACATTGAGTTACTTACTTAGAGGAATAGGGATCAAATCCCATTTAACACTTGTTTTTTTCTCCTTTTCTTAGTGGTGCACCCATGTTATAAAAATTCTAGACCATACATTCTTGCTTTGCCTTTGATTTTTTAACCAAAAAACAAAAAAAGCAGATAGCCTTCTGAATACAACATTTCACCAAAAAAGTAAATGATGAAATCTTGAAATAACTCCATCAAGCTAAAAGCCAAAATTTCTTATGACGTTTAGTAGTAATCAGATATCCTCCAGATTTGGTGCTCTTTCTTCTCACAGCAACAGTCATGCAGTTAGCCTTCTGAATACAATATTTCACAACTCTACTTCTTGACTTTTTCCTTAGCAGTCTCCACATTATTGATCTTTTCCTCTGTCCTAATACCAGTAAAGACACCTTACGTTGCTTTGCTTCTTCTACAATCACAGCTCCTTTCTCTTTTCCTTCTTGCATTGCTATCTCCACTTGCACCTAACATGATGAAGACAATAGAAAATTAGCAGCTCATTGATTTGAAATATAATGGATTTGTAGAATTAATGTTTACTTTGGCCAAGTAAGCATGGTTTTCCCTAAAGAGCCGCTCAATATTTAGAGTATTCATACAACCTATATGTAGTTGTTTTTTCTACATCACACCCGTGGAGTGTGGCCTTTTATTGCACCTGCGTTAACACTCTTTGTTCACCGGATTGCATTTCTTATACAATTAAATTACATGGTGTAACTAAGTTATCCACTGTTATTTAATTACCATACATAAATACACTTTAAAATAATTATATTTCGTAGCTACTCTTTAGATTTTGTAGCAAAATCCCAACGGTAAATACAATGTATGGAGTCACATACAGTGATAAATTAAAGTCACTAATTTAGTGTATTGTATGCGTTGATACAACCATCTAGAGCGAATGAATACAAGTGATACAAACTGGTAACAATAGCTACGAATGGTAATTAAGCAAACTATAGTTACATATGATAATTGGGCTCAAAACTGTAGTGCTTTATAAAAATTATTACTATCGACGTAAAATGTGAATGATCATTTTGATATGCATGATGCAGAGTATTACTTGGAGAAGAAGATTTCCCTATTAAGTCTTTTTCGGTTGGCTAAGGCCAATTAAAATACTTGACACGACTGTTTAGTTTGGTCAATTAATATATGTTTTTAAGTGATTTAGAAACCATGTCTTATTAACCAACATATAATATATCTCAATGTAATTACTTACCCCTTGTTTCCTTGTTTGGCACATATTTTTCATGGAGCAAAGAAGTTCATACGCCTTCTGATTAAATTCACTGTTGCCTTTTTCACCTACTACAGCATATAAAGAGAACTTAAAATTTATCAAGAAAAAAACTAAAGTATATGTGTTGGATTGGTTGGAGGCTAAAGGAAGAGGAACAAAAAATTTGAACCTTCGTTTGAAATCTTGCTGACATAGAGAAGAATAATAGTATCTTGACTTTGGACAGTATGAGAAAGTGCCCATTGCAAAGCACAATTGGCATCAAGACAAGGATCAACAACAACCATAACTCTATTATTATTGCCATTGCCACTACTCTCAAAATCCAGTCTCGGGTCAATGTTGTTGAAACACATTTCTGTGATGTTTTTGTTGTCAGTGGCATCGAATTTGATCAAACCATTCTTCTTGTATGGCTGAGAAGGCGAACGCGCTCCAACACGGACCACAGTTTTGCTTTTACAGAATCCTGGTAATTTTGCACGGACACGCATCATTCTTTGTGATCAAATCCAAATGAAAGAAGCTGAAATACAGTACTGTTTATGTGGTCTTGGCCTAAAGAGGCAAATCAGCCAAATTCTATATTTGATTGTAATATGTAATATGTAGAGGGAAGAATATGACTTCTTATATATATATACACTATGCGTTATGAGTGGTGACAAAATTAGAGGCTTAAAAGTCATGGCAATCATTTTCTGGAATCTGTTTTTATATTGGATTTTCTAAATGTGGGGTTCTTGGTTTCTTGACGTGCCTACCATGAAGTGGTAGTAAACTCATAATGACTGGTTGTTGAAATTTAAATGTTTCAATGAGATTGGTAGTAAAAGGTGATAGTCTAGAGTTATTGTAAAGCATCTCGTAATTTTTCACGCTCCTTGCGAAATAATAAATAAAATATATATTTTACAATTTTACCCATAATAATGATAGTATTTTCAAGTTGACTGAGGGTCTATCCGGAAACAGCCTCTTTGTCCTTCCAGGGGTAGGGGTAAGGCTGCGCAGAGGCCGATGCAAGGTATTCGTACCGGGTTCAACTGAATCCAATGCTTTTGGCACGAAACATAAATTTATATGTTAAAGTTCATTAATATTGTAATATATAGCAATATGAACCCATAACTTTAAAAATACAATGGATTCAATGCTGAAAACTTTACAAATTGAACCCATAAAACTTAAATCTTAGATCCACCTCTGAGGCTGCGTACATCTTACTTTCCGCAGATCCCACTTATAAAAAATTACTGTGTTTATTATTGTTGTTGTTGTTGTTGTTGTTGTTGTATTTTCAAAAGTTGTGGCAAATAATTTGGGGAATGATAAGGATAAAACATGGAAAAAAAATTGTCTTTCTCTTGATTTAGTATACTGGATAAGTAAAAGTGAAAATATATTTTTAATATAATGAACAGATAAAATTGAACGGAGGGAGTATTTAATGACAATGTTTGTTAGCACCATTTATTGTAGAAATATGAATGCAGGAATGCCAGCACAGAATAACAAGTCTTCGTACTAAAATATGAATGAAGGAAAGCCAGCACACACAAACTAGGCCTCTCCCTACCTGTTGAATATTTTTTTTTGGTGGATCTTTAACTTATATATATAAATAATATAATTTTTTTACACTATCATGTGGGGATTGATTAAGCATTTATTCATTTAGGTAATATGTGAAGTCAAATTTCTCTATAATTGTCATCCTTTAGTAATAACATTTTGCTATAACAGACAAGTTTTCTTTGAAATTGATTTTTTATGTTATGTTATATTATGTGTTTTCAATTTTCTACAACTGCATTTCGCTATAGCAACAAAAAAAATATCCGGTAAAACGACACCATTATCCATAGATTGATTGTACAAGATTTTGTGGTTGAAATTATAAGATCAAAATTCGGATTGGTTTGTTTATTATACTTGAATCACTGGCTGGTTAATTAGTACGTATAATTTCTGTAATGTTTGTCCCATTTGGTTAAAGTCAACTGTTAAGCCGTAGTTCTATAAAAAAGTGTTAATTTCCTACATGTCAAAAAATTGTAGTGTAGTTTAGTTCTATAATAAGATGTCTCTATAACATCATTGTTGTATAACAATATTCATTATAAAAGCCAAATTTTTTTGAATCAATTTTCATATTATATTATAATATAAATTTTATATAGTAGCACTTTGCTATAACAACTAAAAAATTAGAAATTAGAAGGTGGGCTTGTTGGGTAGGGATAAGGAGACTTTAGGGGTCGTTGGTTTATAGATGATTATGCAAGGATTAAAATACAAGGATTAGTCATGCAATATTTAAGCTTCCGTCTGGCCGTGAGTTCTTTTTCACTTTTTTTCAACAAAAATAAAAAAAGGAAAAATATCGTTTGGTTATAAAAAGGGGCCAGTTTTTGAGCAGTTTCTTAAGATGAAATTTTCAAGTTTCAAAAAGTGGTTTATACTGGTTTTCAAGTTTTTGAAGTTTTCTACTTACAAAATTTAAACTTCTTTTCAAGAAAAATTTTGTCCAAGATAATTTAACTTCCAAAAGTTATTTTTTATCTCATCTTCAAAAACTCTTTTTTTCAAGTTTCGACTAAATCTGTATTCAAATGATAGCTAATAATACAGGGATAATATTATTGCGGTTATCTTTTATCGCATGTTAGATTAATTGTATTAGAAATTGGACATACAATGTACTACAACTTTAACTTATGTTTGGTTTAATTTAAAATTGTTGTTTGCAGTTATGCCCTTGGACGTAAGAGCAAGGCCAGTGTTTTCTTTTGGATTTTTTACATTCTTATCCCATTTAGGAAATCTTTTTATGTTGCATGTTTAAGGTTTGACTAAATCATATTTAGTATACCAAATTATCATTTCTATACCATATCTAATTAAGGTTATAATTAATGAGATATTTTTTACTCCTTAATTAAAGTATTTCCGTTTAATTTCAATATTCCACTAATCCCTCACTTTCTCTCTCCTAACCCCTCATCTTCGTACCCCCACCTTCTTTTTACCCTCCCATGTTCTTTCTACCATTGTCCTTCTTTTGAAACCACCCAATTTCCCTTTAAATTCAAACAAAATTGAAGAAATCTTTTAAACAAATTCCTATCCACATTTTTATTTAGTTGATCAATGAAGAACAAGTAAGGTTCGAAAAAGAGTCCAAAAAAACTAGCAGTAGCTGATATACCATCCTTTGATTTGGGTGTTTTATCCCCCAAATCACCCAAAAACCTAAGTAAATCTACAAATGCAATCACAGAGATTAGTCATAGTTCCTCTCCCCGACAAATCAGAGCCGAAATGAGAACCAGAAAAAAACTTGATGTAGTTGTTGGTGAAAGTTCTACACCAGTCAAACAAGTAAAAAGAAAAGGAAAAGAAATTGATGTCGATGACGACTTTGTAGAAGAGGTCCCTAATCTTCGAACAAGAAAAAAAATCAAAGGTGTCTCCTGGTTCGAAAAATCTAAAAATGAAGAAACATTCAAAAAAATACTCTTAAATTGTTCGGAACCAATCATTGGCGAAGGTAAACATTTATTAATTTATTTTATAATTTTTTTGTTTGGTTTAGGATATTTTTAATCTGTGTTATACGTGTTTTTGACAATTGTAGATTAATTGTCTTAATTTTGAAGATTATTTGTAGTTGTGATGTTCTTCCTTTATAACTTTAGATATTTTTGTAGTTTTTTTGTAGTTATAATGTTAGGTAACAACTACTATTTGAAGCAGAGTAGTTATCTGGTGTTGCTTCCTTTTTGTAGAAAAGGCTTTAAATTATAGATATTATATAATTATTTGTAGTTATATTGTAGACAATATGTGGATGAATTTATCCTTTTTATGTATTTTATTAATTGGAATTAATTTATTATTTGTGCAGAGTGGACAGTTTTTTGCCCCACATAATATTGATTATGGGGCGCTTAGATTCCACACTTTGTGTGATCCAAGCATTCCTAGCCAGATTAAAGAACTTCTATCCTCAAATGGTTTGAATCTTTTTAAAAAGACGTGTTTTGGATACTTACTGTCTCTTCCCACCATATGCATGCAAAATCAATCCATTCATCTTCTGATGAAGTATGAATTGACCAAATCCAATCAATCATATTTTTTTGTACAATTAAAGGGTGAAACATTAAATTTTGGATTGCGTGAGTTTGCATTAATTACTGGTCTAAGATGTGTAACACGGGTTACTGATTTTGTTTATACTTTCACTTATGTTAGCAAAATAATGAGCAGTTATTTTCCAACAAATTAAGAGTGGAGAAGTCTTATTTGAAACATATATTAACCACTAGATCCTGGGTAAACGATGAGGATGCGGTGAAGTTGTGCATCCTTTATCTTTTAGAATTTTTCATTTGTCCTTCGGACAAAGATCATATTTCTTTTGTAGATCACTTTAGGTTCTATTTGGTAGAATCTGGGCAGTATGAGTCATACCTATGGGGTATTAAATCTTTCACCCAACTGATGGAATCTGTTAGGCACCAACTAAATTCGTATGTACATTCTTATCTCATATGGGGATGCTCACTAGCATTGCAAGTATGGCTTTATGAGTGTTGCTCTACTGTCAGCACTGATCTAGCTATGAGGTGTTCTAACTCAATCCCTCGCATACTAAGATGGTCAACTATTAAGGGGCTGATTTGATTAGCTGCCTTTGAAGAGAAAATGATAAAGTCTGAGTGGATAAAGATATACTTTATTTTATTATGATTATACATTTACCTTCAACATATCTACAACTATTCTGCATTTTTTGCCCTTATCAAACTAATTTATTTTTTCTCATTCAGTTTACCAACATAGTTGAATCTGGAGAAGAGATTGGATTGTTGATTTTGCCCGATAAAATTGAGTACAAAGTTCCAGAAGATGAACAAACATCTGAGGTTCCCAATGCTGATTCTCCTACATTGGAATCCAAACAAACAGATGGAGAAGAGGATAAGAAGTCTATTGATGAGAAGATCAGTAAAGTAGAAAAAGGAATTGAGCAGGTAATACATATAAACTACAATATATCTGCATTTTATCTACAATATATCTACATTTCATAAAATATATACCAAACATCTATAAAATTGTAAATTCTGATATATATCTTTACGTAATAGCATATATTTTTGCATTGTATGTTAGGACATATTATGAAGCTAACAGCTTACTATAATATAATTTGTAGGTTGATAGAAAGCTTGAAGATTTCAGGAAAGCTGTCTTTATAGAACTCAATAGCCTTCGAGTGTTTATACATGACTCTGTGCAGACTGTTTTGGAAACGATAAATAATAGAAATTTGCAAGATAATGCAAAAGGTAAGATCTAACTTTTATTTTTATAGTAAAACAATTTACACATATGAAAAAAATATATACAAACTAACATAGAATATTCAGTTTGCTGGAAGTTCAACAAAAACTAATGACCAACAAAAAGACTTCAACAATGAGCATTTTCAGTTCAATATTGGGGAACAAGTGCAAGCCAGCACCACCAAAACAGGTATCTACAAAATACCTACAAAACATCTACAATTTGTGCCAGTGATTTTACAACATATCTACACTTATCCATAAATTATCTACAATTTTAATAGTTTATATGCTACAATTTTTAATCCACCATTATCCAGTATTATTTACCATTTTCAACTATAAAACAGAACATGTTGAAGGAGCAGTTGGTCAAGAAAATCTTCCATCTCAAGTTACAGCTGATGAAGACAAAGCAGGTATCGTACTATCATTCTGAGATATTTTCTTGTTGTTTATAAATTTCAACATTCTTGTTAAGTAAGATATGAATTGTGTTACAATGACGGAAGATATCAATGCACAGTCCCAATTCACGAAGTGACAGTAGCAGCTCAGACCGAGCATGTCATCGAGGAAGATAACAATGAAGGTGCAAATGCAGAGTATGTTGATCTAGGTGATTCAGAAGGATCGGGAGTTTAGAAGAATGATGTCACACTAGATGATTTTGAGTTGCCTGACAACTTATCCCAGTTGGTTATGTTTGGCGAGCCCATACCAGAAGATGCAACACCTATTCATCCGAGGAGAACAAGGCATCCGGGAAAGCATGCCCGATCACCATTTATCCCTCTATACAATTCTGGGGGCAGCAACTCTGTTGGACCTAAAATTTCCTACCTAAAGCACCCTTTTACTACTGTTATTAGTGAAAATGTAGATCCGGATATTTTAGAGAACTTCAGCAAGTGGTTATACCACTCTATTGACAAAGGTTCAAAGAGGTATGAATGCATAATTTGACAATTGATTGTCAGCATTTATTTTTTACATATCTAATTCAAATTACTATTTTTTTTTTGTCATTTATTTGTTGTCACGGGATGAAGGCTCCGTATTCCATAAAAGATAACCAAATTAACCCTTAGTTAGACCTTGGAGTTGAAAAGGTTGATAAGAAGGAATGGTTCTATTCCTTGTCTCACCCCGATCAAGTCCTCAATGACTCGGTAAGTATCAAGGAGTCTATTTTCAATGCATAATTTGTAGATATCTTGTCTTCTATTTTGTAGTTTAATTGTATTTATTTTATAGATATCTATAATATATAAAGATGACTTCCACTATAAATTGTAGATATGATGTAGACATATTTCTAAAAGCTGTTTTGTAGTTTAAATTGTAGAATTGTTCTTAGACATCATTTTATATTTTTTTGTTCTGTTTTGTAGTTAATTGTAGTTATAATGTAGTTATATGTAGATTATTTGAAGTTGACTTGCTGTTTATATGCCAATTATTTTTGGTTGCAGCACATTAATATTTTAATGTATTACTTGAGAAAAAGAGGCAAGTATGGCCCCAATAACAGTACCAGATTTACCACAACGGATTGTGTATTCAAGACCAGGATAGAACAAAATTTATGAAAAGTTTATAAATTCACCTCTAGAAAAGAGGTATTCTGTTGTTAAACCCCAAGATGTTGATGCAGAATATATTTTGGGGTTTAGACTACTTGTCAATGTTGCATGGGATGAAGCTGACTATGTGATCATGCCCGTCAATATTGTAGAAAAATTCTATTGGGTGTTGGTTGTTTTCAACATTGCAGACAGGCAACTTTATGCGTATGATTCCATGGTCTCTACACACAACTATCAAGTTGTTGAATCCTGTGTCGCTAAGTTTTCAGTTATTATCCCTTTGTATATGTCATGCACTGGTTTCTATGAGAAGCGTAAAGACATTAACTTCAAGACAACAAAGGGATGCATCGAAAAATCAGTTACCAACCCTCTTAACATTCAGTGGCTCGTTGGAGAGATTCCATGGCAAAAAGAAGGATCACTGTAAAAATTTTATTCTCTATTTCTATGCATTTAATTCCTTTTTTATTTCTAATCATTTGTTAAATATTGTTTAAATTTTGTATTCTGCAACGATTGTGGTGTATTTGTTGCTGCCTTTGTAGAGTATGTTAGCCTTGGAGATTTGTCAATTCCCGCAGAAGACCTTTTTGATATTGACCAACATCATAGACGCTATGGAGCGCTCCCGTGGGATTATGCAACAAAAATGCAAGAAGATGGGTCAATCAGTGAAAGTGAGGTTACAAGCAGACTAGCAAGGAGGAAGGGTGCACCTGCATTGAATGAGAAAATAAGAGTACAGAAAAAGAAGAAGTAGTGCCATGTGTCACGTCCTTAGTTATTAACTAAGTACATGTGCGGCACTTGACAACTCGCTCACGATCTTGCGCAGCTTGCTCACGTTCTTGCTATACCAAGTCAGCCTTACTACACTCAAGATCACTAAGAGAATGGAAGAAAGAACACTAGAGAATTGTTAAAGGAAGCTTTGTATTGGAGAGAACTTGAATTGTTTTTCTTGATGAATTATAAATGAATGACCCCCCTTTATATACTAGTCTCCTAGGGGCTAGTGTGTAAATATTAATTATTACACAAGTCCTTGATATTTACAAGATAAGGGCTTTCTCTATAATTCTCTACAAGCCTAGAAGATTCCAAGGACTTTCCTAGAAAACTCATAAAGATCTAGGTTCTTCCTAAGGAAATGTCCATACTTCTCGAGAATCTTCTCACAAATGCTAGCCTTATTCTTATGTAAGCTTCCACATGGCATTAATATATGCCAAATGTCGCCTATGTGTCATGATGATGTGGCAGGTCATCACACTCTTCCCCACCTAATATTCCGATGACCGCGGTGCAATGCTACTGTATAAACTCTCGGATCTTATCTTTGAATTGCCATAAGTCCTCATATCGTTCCCACGTGGCCTCCTCCGGTGATTGCCCTTTCTAATGGACGAGGAACATAGCTATGGCTTTTTGACCTTGTTTTTGCTTGGCCTGGTAATCTATGATAGCCTCAATCTCCCGATCATGCGAGGCAGTGATAGTCATTAGTGCTCGACTTGATTGTCCCCTACTCGGATCATTCTTATCTTCATGATATGTCTTAAGCATGCTGGCATGGAAGACAGGGTAGATCTTAAGATACGATGGCATGTCAAGCTTGTATGAGATCTTGCCTACCTTGGCGA